>JAZDUA010000596.1:725000-896994 GCA_038098605.1 Gryllus longicercus | reverse complement strand
GAGCTTTCCCACAGTAAGGCTCAAAATTGAAGCTAGAGTGTTACGTAGTCTTGAAGTCTCAGAGTGCCACTGTGCCACTGCCCTCTATCATTAAGTAGCCGGATAGACAGGCAACAGAGCTGTGAGCCACAGGACTAGCAGGGCAGGCGAATGCCAGGAATAGTCTCTCATTGCAAGATCGTGCGGCATGAATAACAAATAGAAATGACTGGTTTCTATTTCATTATTAAAACATTATGTTTTTGGTACCATGCATAACTAATATATACTTCATTCTTACATTCTTCTTCATATTGATTTTTCGTAGTGTTGAGGTGATACTCAATGGGCAATACTGATTCAGGAGGCATTTCTATCTGGTTCCTGGTAGCAACACAAAATCCTTTTATCTTGGAAAATGGGGCGATGAAAACTGGAAAAGAAGGATTGTAATTGAAGAATTGTGTCTCTATTAGAAACATTTTTTATAATAATGTGAGATGCATTCAGCAGTGATAAATGGCTTTCCATTGTCAGAACTTATCAAGTGATGGAATATATTCAATCCATGTTTTATCATTGTATATAATCCATGAATTTAAAAACAGAAAAATTTTCAATTGCAAATGGTTAGAATGCTTCTTTAAACCACTGCTTCAAAACTCTTTCCCATAATCCTGATTTTGTACATTACCAGTTGTTTTAGCTTGAAACATTCATTTGGAAGGTAAAGTCCTGTTTTTGTTTACGTTTCATGCTCAAATCCATTTTTATTTCTTGTTTTACACAGAAGATGGTAAGTAACGTGAAATTTTGTATGATTTTTTAGAATGATTGATTCAGGCGTGGAGAGGCAGAAAAATTCATATTTTCACTGCCAAGTCTTTCTGATATTTCAGGGTTCACTGTTGTGAATCTTTCAAAATTCCCATTCTGATTTGTTCTTTCTTGCAAGAGTACTTGTATTTTTGTTATACAACTTGCTTCTATTTTTTAATTTTTTTGTAGCATTTGTGGTCTTTTTTATGTTTTATATTTTCACAGTTTGCTTCTTTCACAAAGAAAGGGATGTGATATTGAAAATAATTTTTTACTGTTCTTAATCGACCAGAATTCCACAGTTTTTTTCTTGTAGCCAATGCCAACATTTTCGTTTACATTTTTCACAGGGCTTGGAAAATAAACTGAATCTGTAGATTTGACAAGGGGACTGACATTTTTGAATCACTGTTTCTGTGAATTTGGTACCTTCATTGTAATAATGAACACTTGTCCATATTGTTCGGTGGCTTATTGCAGTTGGTATCACAGTTATTCACAATGTGCAATTTTTTTCTATCAATAATGCATTGACCCATTTGTTATTCTTTTTCATTAACACTTCCTGTAGGTGATAAACCTTTCTTATGCAAATAACTCGAGACAAACTCGACTCTGTCACAGGATTTAAAACAACTTGCTCTGTGTACATTCAATGCAATGAGCTGCCTAAACAGACCAGTAGAGGCCTCTTTTCCCTTGTCCTTATAAGTGTTTTTCTATATCTTTATTTGGAGGCCTGGCAGTGGAAACTGGCTGCTAATTTTTTGTGTAAGAGTTTCTGGTTCATCAAATAAACCTTGGATTTTAGGACAAAAGCCTGTTTATAATGAACTTCGTTTATGCATTTTTTATGTTTATACTGTTGTTTGTTTTTGGTAAGTCCCGGATAAAATTCCTTATGCTAAATTATTTCAGTTATGCATTTTACGTTTATTCGTTTTTCACACTCACACATTCATAATAAAAGTTGCTTTAAGACCATAGAAGGTTTAAATGATCCCGGTGAGATGCAAGGCAACCAGTACTGAGAACTCTGAAACTTGTGTGTTACTAGAGTTGGCACACTCCAAAGCACTCCCACAGAGCATCCGGTTCCTTGTCCTCTGAGGCTACTTCCCGCTAATGAAACTTGGAAAATTAGAAGCTTAACTTGGCCTAGCTGAGGGGCCAAGAATGCGTGAGCCCGTGAGATGGTAGCCCATTGTCTGCTCTCGGCTCACCTTTGCCAGCGGAATGATTTCAGAGTTGGGTGCGTACAAGAGTTCTCTGAGGATCTCAGCAGGCAACGGCTAGCTCCAAGGGAGGTCAAAGGCATCCTCAGAAGATGATAACAATGTAGATGACAAAAAATGAGAAAGTTTGTGCACTGTTTGTCCCACTCTCGAAAGGTCCTTTTGTCGCCATAACAACAAAATACATCCATGTTCAATAGAGGCATGGCACAAGCAACTAGTGAAACATCACTTTTCCACCCAGCACGGCAAAGCAGGTGTCGCTAGATTGTGGGGCTGTGACAGTAGAACACTGTGCTATGAATCTCAATTAACATCAAGATTGTAACTGAAACAACCAGTTACAGGTCGCTGCTTGCAGTTGTGGCCCACACAGGACACGGCCTTTGTTTCCGCAGTGAAACTGAGTCGCTCAACGTCATCAGTAAAGGTCCCCACTGTGTGTGCTTTCTAACAAAAAAGTCTGGTAGGAACAGGTTTTTCAATATCAGATACAATAAAAGATTTTAAAAGTTGTTTAGCGAGAGTAGCAATAAAAAAGGAGTAGCTATTGCTAAACCATTGATAAAACGATAGTTGCAAAAATATTGAGTTTTTATTTTGCTCATAATCATCGATTTCATTAAGCGTTTTTCTTACTTATTCATTTTCCCTTCAGTCCCCTGAAAAACATAATAAGTGAAGTAAGTTTTATTGTATTTCATTTAGGAGATTGTGAGAAATAAGTGCAGATGTTTATGAAACATGAAAAATAGAGCTACTGAAAGCATCTAATAGTGCCTTAAATGTCCTAAAAGAGTGATTGATGATAATTTTAACTTTTTTGCATAAAACAAGTAATCGTTTCTGATCAGCATGCCCTTCTTAGGCAGTTGCACTGGTTGACAGTTGTTTCGCTGATGAAAGCTTCAGGCTTATCGCCGTGTGTGCATAAGTCTACGCAATCTAGGAGAGGAAAGGCACAGATCAGGCAAAAGCCTACTGTCAGAAAGAAGAAGCTTACAATATTCGGTCCAGCAAAATACAAATTTTTGTTTCCTGCTCTAAAGAAAAGCCAACCTGAAATGTAGAGGAAAGCTTTTGACGCATTAAGTGTCGGTGCAAGACACCGAAGTGAAAATTAGTGCTGCTAAGAGAGTCTTTGGGGACAAAGTAGAGTGCAAGTGGAAAATAAAAATCCTGGATAGGGTGCAATGGGTTGTGTTGTACAAGTTTTGATGGGGTATGGCGAAGATCTAGAAGAATGGGCATGAGAAATGTAAATAAATTTAAGTTTGCTCCTGTAACTTCTGTGTCAGTGGAAAGATCCCTTTCATCTTTCTAAATGATTTTTTCAAGTAAGATGCTGCCTTTCTGAGAAATTTGGGGAAAATCTTGATTATATACTGTGCTGCTAATTATGAAAGTGAATGAAATAATATATGTGTAGTCACTCACATTAATGTAAAAGTACGTGACTTTCCTGAATAATAAAAAGTGACTAATTTAATCCTTTTGTGATCGGCTTTGGAAGCCACAATTTTTATTTGTAATTTTTTTAAATGTGTGACTTAATCCTTTAAGTGCCTAAAACATCACTTTTTTGTGCCTAAAATTCCGCGGTCTACATATCACACGTGTCATCAAAACTTTGTGTTGTTTCAACATGATGGCTCTGTATTTCCATTGTTAGCTTTGGTAGAACAAATTACAGAGAGGCACACATAAACAAAAACTCAATTTGGCAACAAAAAAGGGGGGGGGGGGCAGATATGATTTTTGTGCTTAGCACTGAAGTATAAGTCTCATGATTCATTACAGTGTTGACTAGATATTTTTATCTTTTTGCAGTGGCGGAAGCTGCTTCTGTGAAAAAGGAACCTGCATCTCCTGCTGGGTCTGCTGCTGCTACTTCTGCATCCACTGTTCCAAATTCTAGTGCTCCTGCTGCTGCTCCAACCCAAGCTACTACTCCAGCTCCTGTTTCAGGTCCAGATTTTGCTAGCAAGCCCGCCAGCCTTCCTGCTGCACCTCCTTTGTCCATACCTCCTGTTGCTTCACCACCCAACACAATGGTTCAGTTTCCACCTACAACTGCCAGTGTTATCAACCCACCTATTGCAATGCATCCTGGGTTTGATTTGTCTATGAATTCCTCTCCACCATCCTTGCCTCCTCTACCCCAACAGCAGCAGTTGCAGCAACCCCCTAACGCAGCCACCTGCACATCCTCCACAACCAGCTGTTGGTGCACCACAGCAGCACACAAGTAATGGTTTTCCACATATTGCAGCATCCTGCAATTACAGCTGTACAACAACCTATCAAATTGGAGTCATCTAGTCCTGGAGGTGGAGTATATAATAATGGACCTCCAGCCCCTATTACTACTGGAGTACCTTCAATATTTGATCCTCTTCCTGCAACAAGTCTTGCACCCACAAGCATTGCAACTCATGTTGTTAAAAAAGAGGAGAAAACCACCTATTACATCTGTTCCACAGACAGTGAACAAGCCTGTTACTGATGGTAAGTGCATAATAATAACGCATTTACCAATAAAGCAATTATTTAAATGACAGTTAGAAAAATGGTTTTTTGATATATCAGCATTATAAACGACCTTTTCTGTTGAAGAAATTGTTCATAATCGTTGCATTTTATGGTGCAAATGATTGCCTCATCACACGTGCAGCCCATTGCAGTGAGAAATCTTGGCGAGGTATAGGGTAAACGGAACAGCTGACAGTTTTCTCGCACAATTGTCAAGAACCCAAGATGTCACAAGAAAATATATTTGCAAAAACTAAGTTAAATTACCTATAAATTATAATGCTGTTATACAACAAATGGAACTTGTTTATAATGTTGTTTTATTGCATTCGTACAAATATGAAAACTCGCTCCGGATGTACTTGTGCAAGAAGCTTAACATTATAAACTGATAGTATAGAGCGATTTTTATAAGAATGGACCATTTTGACAGCTAGTGTGGCAACACAACTGAAGGTTCTATGATCGTTGTGTTTTTGAGCCTATTAGACTCTCTGTCCTCCATTCGTTCGTTTGCAGTTGGCTAACTTGTAATGGCTTCGACGCTTCCATTTCGGATGTCCTCATCCGACGAAAATATAGTACTCCACGAGACATTTTCCCACGTACGTAATTATATTTCAATATTTCCCGGACTCGCGTACGTGCATATACATAGTCGAAACTCATAGACTTTGGTTTATCATCACGGGAGCCGAAACAAACACTCTACGAAAAGGTGAGGCTAAACAGCTGCGCGGCGGAGGGATACTTCTCTGATTACATGTGATGTTCACTTGTTTAGCGAACTGTCACTTGGCTCATTCTTATAAAATCGCTCTGCATAAACTACCATTTTCATTATAATCAGACAGAACTTACCAAAGTTTCTTGTGTTTTGTGTTCTTAATTTATTTATTTATTATAAACAGTCTGTTATGACTGTAGAGTTCGTATTATAAATAGTATGTGTTGCAGTACATGTACAGAACTAGTGGTAAACTGTAGAACAGCACACTTTCTCGTGAGTTTCTAACGTTTGCATTTCGTAAAATCAGAAATTTAAATGTAAATCAGTTGCGCCGTATTTTAAATGACCTTTATTCTCTTCAAAGAAACAATTTAAAGGAAAATATGAGCCATTTTTTGAGAAACGTTTTTTGTAAATATCACCAACCAGAAATTGTGTGAAAACTACTTTTATTTTTTTCCAAAAAAATAGTACATGATCTTATTTAAGATTATTTTTTTAATACATAAAATAGTGACTTCGTAATTGGAAATATTATTATGAACTTGGAAGGAGATTCCCTGTACTTATGGGAGAAAGTTAGTTAAATGAAACTACTGATACTTGTTATAATGTGTTAATTGTTATGACTGTATTGTTGCCAGCTTTATTTATTCTGACTTATGACAATGATTAACATTTGTAACTGATCATGTACAATGGGACGTTGATTATCCGAACGTCACTCATCCGATACATCAAATATCTGATTTCATATTTTCGCTGAATAATTATTGTTTTACTTAGGTACCGTATACTATACATATTCATTTTCTTTTGTATTACTGAATGTTGGAGATGATCCCTGATATGATTGACAATGATAAAATAATAAAGAGGTACTGTACTGTAGTCAATCATCTGGCTTCAGTGAACTTTGATAAATCCTACAGTAAATGCTTCTGAAAAACACTTTTTCACCGCATTTTAAGTGCAAGAGTCATGCATTGTCAAACATCCGATCGTAAATTATGTTCAATATTTATTATCTACAGGGTTTTGCATTTGCAGTGGAGTATTTTAATGGTATGTTCTTCTAAAGAAACTTGGTACATATAGCAATTTATTCACACTGCCATTTTTATGTTCAGTTTATCCGAATTATCGAATGTCTGCTCTATACCTGGTTCCAATTAGTTCAGATCATCGACATCCCACGTTCTTGAATTCACTAATGAAAATATGTATTATGTTATTTGTTACCTTCTCTTGAGTTTAATGTTTTGCATATTATAAATGACTAAGTTTGCTCCACAAATTCCAATAATATTTACTGTGACTGGCTTGTGACTTATTATATGCAGAGAAGTTTATAATATTTATTATTCATATTAGCCCAACTATCATATCATTGATTTGTTTAGTGAAAATCTTGGGGGAACAAAACATCTGTGATGGTCCAAGTAGGTAGAGGAAAAAGAACAAGAGACAGTGAATGAAAAAAAAATGGTTTCCTTCCTACACATGTCCTCCTCCTCCTCTTCATTATTATTATTATTATTATTATTATTATTATTATTATTATTATTATTATTATTATTATTATTGCAAAAGCTAAAATTATTTCTTTGTTATTATTGATGGGTGATATTTCATTGTAAACGAATAATTTTAATAGTTTTTCTTAATTTTTTAAAATTATGTTTTAGGATTAATAAATAATACTATGCCAGTTGAAAAGAAAATGACACCACCAGAATCTACTAAAAACATCTGCTGCAAACTTTGCTTCTGCCTTCAAAAACAAGGTGAGAATCATTTTAGTATTACAGTAATGTGTTTGAATATGAACATTCAAAATATATCCCTTATTCAATATATTCTTATATTCAATTGGTGAATGAAAAATTTGAACATGTATTATTTCTAGAATAAATTGTAATTATTAATTCTCTTACAGAATGTCAAGAATGCAAGTTCATGGTCATCCCTTGCACAAGCATCATCCCCCTCAAAATCTTCTGGGCCTAATAATTCTACCTTGAAATCTGCAATGGATAGCTTCCATCAGTTCAAGAAACAAGCCAAGGAAAAGTTGGATAGGGTATGTTTAAGCTTTTTTTTAGTAGACTGTGAGCTATGTAGTTTAAAATTTTATATTTTGTAGTGTTCAAGGACGTCACTGATGTAAATATTTTAAATTTTTGTAACAATATGAAAATCTATAGGAAAGAATTTAGCCTTGAATATTTTTTCTATGTATTTAAATGCTATAAGTTGTGATTGAAGTGAATTTTAAATCTACACTATTTCATTAATATGTTCAATAAATTCTTCCTTGTCTTCTTCGTCGTGGTCTTCTTCTTTTTCGTCTATATTACTATTAATAAAACACCCAGTGCCTTTTTTATTTAAAGACATTCAGTTCCCTAGGGCACTAAATGTCATTCAGACAATCCCCTAGAGCCCAAGTTGTAGATTTGTTCACAAGGTTCTGACCAAAGACAATTTTAACAAATATGATATTGAAATAAATGGGGAAACAGGATGGTGTGTATAAACTCAATTGTACTCAGTGCCCAGAGTTTATATAGGTCAGACCTAAGAGAACTGAGAAGTCTTTGCAACAGAACATAAAAGAACTATATCAAAAACTTAGCTCAGTCTCTAAACTTTGGCTTGAAACAGGACATGTCATTATTTTAAAAAGTTAAATATTCTGGACCAACTACCATGAGAAAATGAGAGAATTGTGTCACAGACATTAGGTATAAAGGTGAATCAAACTTTAAACACCATGGTGAAATCCAATTCTTTCTCTGGAATTTATGACAACTTCCTGTTGCAAAATTAATACAAAATTATTTGATGACTCAATGATAATAATGTCTTGTTATTTCTCATATCAGTTGATTTTACTCCACTCACTCTCTCTTTCTCTCTCTGTCTCTCTTTCTCTCTCTCTCTTTCTCTCTCTCTCTCTTTCTCTCTCTCTCTTTCTCTCTCTCTCTTTTTCTCACTCTCTCTCTTTTTCTCTCCCCCTTTTTTGACATTTAAAATACATTTAGTCGTAACTGAGTCCAGTTGTCTCACACTGATGTGTTTAACAAACTGAATCAGCTTCAATATATCAACTTCTCACAGCGATTGAAGTTATTGTATGTTTTTATTCTAAGTTTTAAAATTGTTGCATAGCAACTTAATTACTAATAAAATAATTGCTTCTGTCTACTGTAATCTACAAATAATGAATATAATACAGAAGTTTCTAAATTTTATTGACTTTTGATGTGTAGTTAAAAGTTATTTAAAAAGATTTCTGTATATTATCCAGTATTCTAAAGTAAAATCATGTGTCTCTTTAAATCAGAAGACGGCTAAAAATTGTTACGTGAAATGCTTGCGTACGTTGCTGACTGTAATGACTAGGGCTGTGATGTTGATATGCAGTAAAAACAGCGAAATATACACATATGTATGTAAATATATTTGGTAATATATGCAATTAAAAAAGAAATATATGTGAAGTAGTGTAATGTAATGTGTAAGTATGTATTATTATTTTTTTTAAAGACTTCAAAATTACAAATTTTAACTCAACCTAGACCAGAGTTCGTGGAATTCACCCCAGACAGATGAATTCTCACACCTATTGACAGGCAAAGTACGTTTTAGAGGACGCGCTCATAGCCTCTGCCACAGCCAAACCTTAACACCATTTAAACGGAGGTGTTGAAAAAATTATCGCGTCAGCTCCGGCTGGGTCTCCTTCACTACTCGGATTACAAAAGACCCCAGATCGTCTGTGTCACAAAATCACAGGACCTGACTCTTTTCACACCACTCCATGTTTGCACCATGCCCATAGACACTTGGCTGATGTACATATCATTTTGACTGATACTGCTGATGAGAAGTCTTAGTGTGCTTCTCGAGCAACTTTGTATGAGTCAAGGCGAGCAGGGCAACGCTGATCGTTGGCTATGGCAACGTAAACAAAACCTCGAAAGCCCATTGCTTCAGAGCAGGTCTCATGATGCATAGACATGTGGCGAGAGGAACTGTCAGAGCTGCTTACACGCTGACGGAAATGTAACTGTTGTGCTTCTTTTCACGGATAAGGGGTAAATATGCAACAAAAATATGCAATTATGGTAATATATGTGAAATAAAAATTGCTTAAATTGATTCTAAAGGCGTCAAAACGGTGTACAATTTGTTGAAACGGTAATGTTTTACGTAACAGAAAAAGATATACAAATGCATACAAATCACAGCCCTAGAATTGATTAACTGAAACAATAAAATCACAATTAAATACAAAAAAACTGAATATATTTGATTCTATTGATTTTAAAAGGAATTGGTTTGTATTAATGTCCAATGAAGTTTTCTCGTTTTATTGTACTAGGCATCATAATCTTCATTAATGAATGGAGTCTGGGCACTCCGTGCCTATGTTTTCACTGGGCATGGAGACCAGTAAATCATCTTTCTTGCATTAAGCTGAAATTCAATGTTGCTATTTCTGATGTATAGGTCAAAATAATTACTATATATTTACATAATACAGAAAAAACCCACTTTTACATTTTCAAAATTCCCAAATTTTTTCGTTTTCTTGCTATGTGAGACCAATATTTGTTGGCTCCTTCAATTCCCCCTGGGATCACAACGTAATATTGTCCTTGCTTTTACACTTTCAAAATTAAAATTTCCTGCTTTCTACTCTTTCTCCTCCTGTTAGGTAACTTGATGGATATGGTGGCATATGATCTTGTATGATTGTTTTCCACCAAGCCTTATTATTACAGCATTGTAGAAAGTCAGAATACTTCAAGCTAGGTTTTATCAACCTTTGAAATAAGGGGAAAATTATTAATATGTCTCAAAAACTTTTTTATGTAATGTCACGTATCTTTCTTTGATCATTCTAGAAATTACTAAATCAGAAGAACTATTTGGTTCATAAGGATACAATCCATTCTATTTAACAAAATCAATTTTGACAATGTGTTCTTTAATGCAAATGTACTGTTACTTAAAACTGAGACTAACTTCCAATTTATTAAAAAATTCTCGAGGATGTAATGTAAACTACTTTTTTCTCAAATGTTCTATCGATAGTACTAATTTATTTAATAAAACATTGTTTTTAAATTAGTGTGTAATAGCAATACAACTCCAACTTACCATCGTATGAATCTGAGAGTTGTTTCTAATTTTTCAGAATAGGTATATCCAAAACCGTAATAGCTGGCAAATAATATTATCACATCTTCAATAACATTTTTACAAAATACTGGATCTTTTTGATTCAGGATTACAGATATTTTCTTTGGACTTACTATGAAACACTAATTTCCTGAATGAAAATAATATTAAATAATGTTAATGATGAAAATAATATTAAATAAGAAGTAGTAATTAATATTAAACAGACACTACCTTCACAAATCCAATATGCCAGAATTGCTTCAACTTCTCTCGACGTCAAATGCCAACCACTCTAGGAAACTGCTGAGATGAGAACAGGAAGTGAAAAATAATATTCATAAGTTTCTCAAGCTTTCATAGCAGAAAATTATGGCATTTCTTTAATTTTGCACATGTTTTAGAAAAGACTACTATCACTTTATCACATAAGATAGTGTATACATGAGCTTCAGAATATGAATTAATCCGAAATACTTGAGTACCTGAAGTAGGCAGGCTTTGGTCCCGTCACCCTTTGTCTTGCCTGCAAAGGACTAGAAGGGTTTGGAAATTCCTAAGCCGCTCGCAAAATAAAGCCAGACGAGACCCCACATCTAGCCAACGTTGCAAAAACACAGCACAACAGAGAATATTGAATGATTGAATAGATTATTAAACTAAAAGGTTTTGTGAAAATAAAATGAATTATTGTAGAGAATAATATATAACGCATAAATAAAAATTATATTTTAAATTTATTATATGTTATATTATTATATATTCAAATAGTGAAATAAAATATTATAATATTTTCAGTTTTTAAACAGTGTCTTTGTTCCATAATATATCAAATATGCCTGAATTTTAATTTAAACATTAAATTTAATGTACAAGTATATTCATCTAATGTTAATGTACAAATATATTAAATTTAATGTACATATATATTAACCGCCTTTTAATGTACAGTACAAGGTGCATTAAGATTCATGTGCAGTCATACATTGATCTATATTAAATTTAATGTAATTTCTGACAGTGTATCTAAATCCACCCATTGGCAAATGAAATTAAAAATGTAAGGGGAATGATAAATTCAGTCTTCGGTAGTTTTAACAGACCCCTCTTCCTTCCAGCAGTAGATTTTTTCTAGTTGTTTGCATTTCCTGAACTGTAATAATGCATTTTGATTGAGTCTCATGTCTTAATTGAAGGATATTACGGTGTTGCCCAATTTACCTGACTTTACACCCTACTCAAGCGTGAAATTGTTTGCCATTATTAGCAGTCACTGTACAAAAATATATAGATATGTCTATAATGTTACATTTTATGATTTTGCCCTTATTGTGTAATAGTGCTTTTTGAATCTTATACCTCATTTTTTCATTCCTTCGCAACGCGATCTGTTGGTACTAGTTAAGAAACGAGTCAACGGCAGGTCTTTATGTGGTATTAAAATATTTTTATTTTCTATCTATGAAAGTAAATTAATTTGAATAATTAAATACATCTCAGCATAAGTCATTATTTTGTTTATTTAGATCTCACAATACCCACTTCTCGCAAATAAATATTTTTTAACGTGATATGGATTCTCTATCTACTAGGGAATATCTCGCTCTAACGAACTTTAAAATCCGCCCCTTAGTTACAAGTGTTGCTACAGGTGATTTATCCATTTTTAGTGAAAAAAATATACGAAGCTCCGTTTAGAAAAATCAAAGATAATTAAATTTCTCAAAAACAAAATATTTTATACAATATATCTGCGGCACATTACTTGCCCCATAATTCCACATTGTTGAAAAATGAATTTCGATATCGCAAACCGTTTAGAAGTTATGGGGATGGCCCATAGTTGGTGAGACATTCTTTATAACCGATACGGCCTATAATTGAAAATTATTTATATCTCAGAGAATTTGAAAAGTGTTTTTAGACACCGCCCTTCGGATATTCTGCACTTTTTTGTAAAGTGAAATGTACGAAAGAAGCAAATAAAAATGTGACCAATACTTTTTTGTACGATATTTAAGTAAATAATACCTTTCGCATATATACCTTTGTTTTATTTATAAGTAATAATAGGAAATAGTTAAAGTTAAAAGCGTTTTTTCAAAATAATAAGAGATACCAACTCTTGCTTCTCATTAATGCTAAAGTATCGGTGTTGCCCGGGTTTTAATTACAATCTTTCATTAAACAATAGAAGTAAAGAATAATGTCGTTATATAAAATGGAAGTAATTTAATTTACGTTACGCCATACCTGTCCCGCTTCATTGTCCTTAACGATAATCGTTGCTTGGGGCAATTGTAAAGCTTTCCAGGTTCCTATGGTCCCGGCAAACCTCTAGAAACTACACGGTGACCAGAGAACTTGGAAACATGAAAAATCGGAAATTTTGAAGTTTGAAATAAACGAAAACCTAGAATTTGGTTTGAAAACTTGTTTTCTTTGTAATTTTCAGATTTATCCTCTACTATTCAGTTCGTTTAATATTGATTGGCACTCCCTTTATATTTTCTGCAAAGAAGCTGTTTGAAATGTGTGTCAAGGTATGTGTAAATAGAGAGACTATAGTACTGTCTACCTCCACCAGAAGGTGTTGCTATTTCCCATCGGTAGGTCATTGCACCAGCAGTGGTTCCAGCTTGTCAGTCAGGGCCGTTTTAACAGCATTGGGGGGCCCTATTCTTACTTTGACGGATCTCCCCCCCCCCCCCCCCCCATTTCGATGTTGAAATATAAGGAAAATCCTATCAATTCACTTGTATTTTGTATTTTTTTAAATATGTTAATAATATTTCTTAGTGTTTCAATTTTACATCATTCTAACAAAAAATTTAAACTTATCGTCAACTCCGGTTATAGTGAACTTCGGGGGAATAACAATTTGGTTCACTATATCTGATGTCAAAATTAAACAATTTCTCCATAACGATTGGTTTTAATGAATATGGAGATATAGCAACATGAACTGAAATTTTCAATATCTTTATTTGTTCTTAAAAACAATTATTTTCAATTGTTTACTTCGTATTTTCTCATTTATAATTTCTCTAGATCATTCTCCCGAGTTGCGTGCTGTCTATACTTTTGCATTGTCCTCTGTATCTAAGTATCGTAATGCAGTCTTGACACCCTTCAATACCTCTTGCACTGTTGGTACACCGTCCTACTCTCCAAATGCCCTTTTACTCACCTAATAATATACGAGATGCTTTCGGTAGCAGAATGGCGCTAGCGGTTAATGAAACCGATTGCTTTTCCACACGACACAGCGGATATAAGGCTGTAGCAGGCCCACACTTCGTGTCGCTTACGTAGAACTCAACGCGCTTTGACCCGCGGAATATCAAATAACACCAAGATTGAAACTGAAGCAAGCAAGTTCACGTGGCCACCGCCAGTTGCAGCACACGCAGGACACGGCCTTTGTTTCCGCAATGAAACTGAGTGACATAAGGTCATCAGTGTGGTGCCCATTCTCGGTCCTTTACCTTCATCCCAAGAGTCCCTACTTCTATTATGGCCTTTGGCCGACATTTGTTCAAGCTGCCCAATGACAAAATTTGTGACACTGCGGCGATATATTCTTTTCCTGGAGGCAATTAATTTCCAGCATGTATTTCCTACATCCTCTACAGCCGAGGTTCGGGTTCACTATAACCGAATCTTCTTTTGCTTATTCGTAATATAAGTGAATAGGGACCAGTGACTTCAAGTTCACTAAAACCGAGGGTTCACTATATCCAAGTTCACTATAACCGGAGCCGACTGTATGTATAAGTAAGAATGACAGATTTGTAATTACATTGAAAAAGACCACAAATTAAATAGTTCATTTTTTATTGAATAGTACAATATAAAATTGAAACACATCAACCACCGACATTCCATATTTTAAATATTATCTAATGATGCACGACACATCACTCACACTATGACAATTTCTTTGCGTATAGTGTAATCATATAACTTTTTATCCTTTTTTAAATTGTAATTTTTGATACATGTATTAAATAACTTTTTTAAGAAGTGTCGGGGGCCCTTGATTATTGGGGGCCCTGGGCCCGGGTTCATGCGTTAACACTGTTGTCAATACGCTGGTGGACATCGATCAGAAGCAACGGTGGGCAGCGTGGTTTCTCTGGAGGGAAGGAGTGACTACTTCAGACATCCACAATAAGTTAGAAACCATATGCGGGGAGACAAAGTCGCCGAACTGTGTTTCGTTGAGTATCAGTGCTCAAAGACGTCAAGGACTGTGCTGAAATTGTAAAAGCTCTAGGCTATCAGCAACTTCATGTCAGCTAAGTAATGCCCCAGCGTCTCAATGACTTGATAACGACGAACGTCGAATCTCGTTTTATGAATATGAGAAGGGTAACTGGTATATCACAGGGAACTCTCCAAACCATCATCCATGAGGATTTGAAGATAAAGGTGTATGCCCCATACTCTCACCATTGCGCCAAGCGTGGGAAGATGCACAGACAAATGGCGTCTATTCTGAAATCAGGAGGGGATAATTCTGGTGGATTGGCTTTCTCCCCGTACGACCATTAACAGTGTTCGGTACTGCAGATCACTGCACCAACTTCATCGACGCATTCAACAACACCATTGCGGAAATGGGGAAATAGCGTTCTTTTACAATAGGAAGCCATCATCGGGCCCACCATGGCCTCCATGCGTAAACTGGGGTTTACTGTGCTCCCACGTCCTCCGTATTCGCCGAATCGGTCTCTTAGCTACCATGCCCTATTCCAGGGTAAAAAGGAATTTCAACATCCCATGTCGTTCGGTGATCTTGAATACTTCTCAGCGATTCTCAACTGACGATGTGGAAGGAAAATAGAGTATTTATTGTTGAATTTCACTTTTTAAAAACAGTGATATACATATAAATATCTTTAAAAAAAATGAGGAATTTTACAGTTAACAATATTAACGCCAAAGTTATTCAACTAGTAATTGTCTTAAAATGTGTTTTCAAACGCAAAGGTGTGGCGAATGTTTAGATACATGTTCAAAAAGAATATTGTGCATTGTCCGCACAAAACCTTGCAGTATCTGTTTTCGTCCATCTCATCTCATAGTCGTGAATGGACATTTTCCCTTTATTTTACATATTAAAAAAAAATGAATAAATTGGACGTATAATATGACTTGAGACTGAAAATTAGTACCAATGATCTTGATGTCAATATTTCTGCAAAACAATTCAAGTCTCCTAAGTGTGTGATGGATAAACAGTGTTTCCTCTGGAGTTGGACTTGTTTTGCCATTAATATTTCAGTTGTAATTCTCATTTAAATGTTTGTTGTTGTTTTTTTACAAATAATTCAATGCATCGTTTTTATTAGAAAAATCTTCAATTTCTAATATTAATATATTTTTAAGTGCAAATTTTATCCAGGCTTGTATATGGTACGTAAGATCTGAAAAAAGATTGAGACTCCCTGTCGAAATTCCGTCTTGAATGTTAATACAAAAGTAGGAAAAATAACTTTGTCCTTGGTGACCTTCAAACTTCCAGGCGACCACGGTGGGGCCAAATGCCAAAAAGCTGGCCAAAAGTCCAAAAAAAAAGTTACTAGATAGGGATTTTGTCGTTGCTACTTCAATAGGTTGGTATTTGGGCCGTTGAATTCCGCAATTAGTAACGGTTTCTCTCTTATACTTGAGGTAAGAGATCAGTTCAAAGTTGGGCCTCGAGCGATCGATATCGGTCAGCTGTGAAACGTGTTTTCAGAACCTTTGTGTTTCGAAGGATAGAGAAGCGTGCAGTCGGCCGAATTCAATAAAACAAAATGGAATCTATTCCTGAGAGTAAGTAGAAACATAATATGTATACTTATTTTTTTTAAAAATAATTTGTTAATGTAATAATTAACGTTGATTGTTGGCGAAAAATGAAAATGCTATAATCAAAAATTTGTGTTTAAAATGAAAAATAACTATGTGCACCGTCGTGCGGGGCTAAAAACTTACCATGACATTATTCGAAATGTTATTCTCTGTGAGAATCACAAAAAAACAGCTGCCCGTAGCTGCCGTTTTAGTGCCTGTGACAAATTTTCGTAGCGCGTGCAACATGTAGAAATACAAACTTTTGATGATTTTGTTCGCCATATTGGTCCGCCATTTTGTTTTTTTTAGCATTTTTATTCAATATTTATTAATCAGCATGCTTATAAACCCAAATCAACTCATTTTTAATTATAAACACGATCATTTCGTGTTAAAAATGGAAAAAATTGATGATTTGGTCCGCCATATTAGTCCGCCATTTTGTTTTTTGGCATTTTCATTCAAGGTTATTAATTAGCATCCTTAAAAATTCAAACTAACTCTTCTTTACTTATAAACATAATAATGTTGTGTTAAAAATACAAACTTATGGTAATTTTGTCCGCCATATTGGTCCGCCATTTTGTTTTTTTATGCATTTTTATTTAATATTATTAATCAGCATGCTTATAAACCCGAATGAACTCATTTTTAATTTTAAACACGATCATTTTGTGTTAAAAATGAAGAAAATGATGATTTTGTCCGCCATATTGGTCCGCCATTTTGTTTTTTTGGCATTTTCATTCAAGATTATTAATCAGCATCCTTAAAAACCCGAATGAACTCATTTTTACTTATAAGTATGATCATTTTGTGTTAAAAATACAAAATTTTGATAATTTTATCCGCCATATTGGTCCGCCATTTTGTTTTTCGGAATTTTTATTACAGATTATTAATTAGAATGATCATAAACCTCTGAATACAAAGTTTCAGTCAAATCGTACAACGCTTTCGACTTTTGACCAGCTTTTTGGCATTTGGCCCCACCGTGCGACAGGCGAAATCCAGAGTTCTCGATGCCAGTCGTCCGTGGGAAGACAGCATATATGTTATGTGTGTGTGTGTGTGTGTATATATAATATAAACAGAAAATTAAATATTTTTTTTAATTAAAATGTTCTGAAAATATTGTTCTACATCAAATTTCTGTAGATTCTGTTTTTTGTTTTAAGAAAAAATGTTTAGGCTGATTTGATATAACACGGTATAGCAGGACAAGAAAGTCGTTTAAACCGGTTAACCCATTGTAGAGGGGAGGAAGGGTCATGAGGGAAATCTTTTGGTGGGCGATCGAAATAAATTATAAAAAGTACACTACTGAAATATATTTTAATAGTTCGTAATTGGTCACGATCGTGATGTCATAAGTTATGGGAAGCCATTTCACCCTAAAAAAAGTCGGAGCTCCATTATCAAATAGTGCCGCAATCATGGAGTGTGCCCCTGTGATTTTGTGTGTCGGGGTTGCTGACGTACATTTCTTGTGCTCTTCTGGTTCTTTGTGGTTTGAGTGTCGAGTGTTGGTGCTACGATGGTGTGAATAAATGAAGGGTTTTTATGCGTTTCGCCAAAAGGGCTGTTGGGCTATATTTGAGTGGACGCAAGAACGTTGTTTGACTGCTGCAGGAATTACGTGTCCTGTGTGTTAATGTCCGATGTGTTTGACCCAACGGGTGGGGTGATCGTTTCGAGTGGAAGTGCAGTAAGAAAGGGCCCACTCATACGTGTGAGTGTTCTGGGCAGAAGGGGTCTACTGAGAGGCTTTTGTCGTTCCTTGCGGGCGTCTCTAAGCTTAACGTCTCGTGAAAGTCATCCATCGGTAAGTTGAATTAATTTCTCTCAGAGAATTTAGCGTAATTTGAAGGAGGGCTTAAGAGACTCCCCTCCCCCCCCCCCTTCTCCCGCCCACCAACCACCGCCGCAACACTTATTTAAGGGTGTACCGCGTTCTCTACTTTAACCAATGTTTATTTATGAGGATGGAGAATAGAATATTTAATTTGGCGCAAAGTTGGATGAGTTTTTAATAATCGATAATAAGTTTTTATAAACACTAGCTGAAATATCTGGTATTGACAGGATGAATATCAATCACAAAAGTATATTTAACAGAAAAAGGATTTAATACTATCCGTCATGTCAAATTGAAAGAATTTAATTTATACCCTTGCTCTACCTCGCTCCATCTCTGTCACACTTCGCTCTGCCCACTCTTTTCTTCAGTTTCCCGTCCTCCTGTCTGTCTAAACAAATATTCAACTTTAATCTTCAGTAACTCCAAGTCTTAATTTGCAAAATTCAAATTAATCAAAATGTTTCATGTAGAATATTTTATGGACATTCATAAAATCACTATGTACACTGGAATACTGCTTTAAGGTGTTGGAAAGGTTTTGTTCGTGTTTTAATTTATTTATTTTTAATGTAAACAATGACCTCTTGTTTTCGAGGTAAAGAGTAAAATTTACCTTGCCTGATCTGATTCGCCTGTTCTATGCCCATCCCTGTCATGTCCATTGCACTGCAATGGATCCTCTGACCGGGAGGTCGTAGGTTCGAGTCCCGTCGGTGGATTTGACACTAGCTAGAGAGCTAGGTCGAAGTGTGTCGCTACCTGGAGGAGAATTGTAGCGGTCGGCTGCTCTGATCTGTAGTTTTCCGTGGTTTCTCCGATCAACACCAGGCGAATGCCGGAGCAGTTCCTCCCCAAAGAAACGGCCCATGGATCACGCACAATCTCTCCTTCGTCTTCCTTGTCCAATCCTCGCCCCTTACTTACAGACACTAACCTAAAATACACACATACCTGGAGGTTACAGCTTGTCCCGCTAGTTGGGGAATACGTCACTAGCCGACGGTAGGTCGGCGCCGGACTCACTATCCATCGGGGGAAGATCACAGCTACCTCTCGAGGAAATAACGTGCATTACACTTACGGGACTAATGACTTTAGCCGTTGCCGCACCTGTTATCACTAATCAGTCATGTCCATTACAATCTTGCCAAAGGGTACTTGTAAACATTTGGTTCATTGTTCCATACTTCCAACAAACTTCCAGGAAAAAAACAAACAAACAAAAAAAAAAACGTATTTCACTCTTTCAGAGAATTTTGCATATTCATGGTTAAGTACAATATAGCTGTTTTCCCAATTTCATGTTTCCACAGATATAAATCAGTAGATTTGGCTCTGCATTGTTATATGTTTGTCAATTAGTTTTCTCTTCTTTGTATATTAGTATTATGAAAGATTATTATTTTCCCACACAAGTGTTACAATTTTAAATGTCTTGCACATGAAAAGTTTCTTGTATTCTGCTTGCGAATGAGGAAGGAGGGTCCAGGAACGAGGAGCGCACGTGAAGTTATGACAATAAGTTATGTGTAACCAATGTCGTTTGTAGTTTAGTATCATAACATTCACATGTGTCATTATTAAGAAGAAGAATATAAAAATGATTGCATTTTTAATTAGTTTTTTATTTATTTTTTTTAGCAACGAGCTTTAATAGAGCAACAGGAGATGAGACGCCACCAAAAAGAACAGGCTGAAAAAGAGAGAATGCGATTAGAAAATGAACGTAGAAGAGAAAGGGAAGAAGAAGAAGCTCTTGAGAAAGCTAGGTAAGTATAATGCAATTATTTTGAAGGATCTTTATTTTTTATTTATTGGTTTGAAACAGGCAATTGCCCTTTGAATACATATCATTTATTACATAATTACTTAATTCTAAGAATTTGATCACATACAATATCGCTTTCACATTAAATATTCAGGAATAGTCATTTAATAATACATTTCTAATTTGTGTAACACAGTTTTGATTAGAGTAAAAATCTATACTAAATTTATTTGCTAGATTGCACATTCTCCATAAAGGCGCATAACGAAATTGATTTGTTTTCACAAATGGAACGTAAAAGATATCACTTTTTATGTTACGAAGCCTCATTTCTGGAACTTTCAAAAATAGTTTTGAGTGTAGGTAGATACAATCAATTTCATTCGCGATTAATTTGTTTAAGAATTTTAGATCATTAACTTCCCTTTGAGATTTTAACGAGCTGATGTTCAGTATGGTAGCAATTTGATAATAATCATGACTGATTTTAGGTAGGGGTAAATTTAGTTTCCATGCCACGAAATTTAAAAAATTATGTTGTATTCTCTCTAATTTTCTTGAGTTATTCTCGTATATTGGTGACCACACGGAGGAACAATACAATAGAATAGGTCTGACTTACGTTGAGTATAAAGTTTTACATGAAATTGGGTTTATGAAATTCGTAGTCATTCTTCCAATAAATCCGAGCATCTGTGATGCTTTTGATATAATTTGATCAATATGATTTGAAAACTTTAATTTTGAGTCAAAAATCACTCCCAAATCCTTCATTAGTGAAACCTTTTCTAATAAGTGGCCATTGATAGAGTATTGAAAATGGATATTATTTCTTAACCTAGTATAAGTCATGGTTTTACATTTTGATATATTTAGATGTTTATTATCATTGTACCATAAATATAATGAATTTAAATTTGATTGTAATGTAATACAGTCTTGCAATGATTTTATTTCGGAATATAGTTTCAAATCATCAGCATAAATAAAAAATGTGCATGAAGGAAGTTTTAGTTTTATGTCATTGATAGATAATATAAACAATAGCGGACCCAAATGTGAACCTTGAGGAACACCTGATTTAACTTTGTCTTTCGAAATAAATGATTTATATTTTACATTCTGAATTCAATCAATCAAATAATTTTCTAACCATTTTAGTAATGGTCCATGAATTCCAAGATTTAACAATTTTTGTAGTAAAATATTGTGGTTAACAGTATCAAAAGCTTTTGTGAAATCTGTGTAGATTACATTGACCTGTGCATTAGTTTCAAATTTCTCTAAAGTATAGTGTTGAAATGGTAGTAAATTCGTGGTTGTTGATCTTTTTTTGTCTAAACCCATGTTGTTCATCAATAAGTATATTATTAAGAGGCGCAGATAATTTATTAGTAACAATTGATTCAATCAGCTTAGGGATAGTACTCAACTTTGAGATTGGTCTATAGTTTACTATTTTAGATCTTTCGCTTTATTTTTGAATGGGAGTAATGAAATTTCTTTTCCAAACACAAGGAAATGAACCTTCATTAAGAGATTTTTTAAACAAATAATGTAATATCGGAGTAATATTAGTTTTGCAATTTTTCAAAAATGACGAAGGTATTCCATCAGGTCCTGGTCCTAATTTACCAACCAACTGTTCAATGGCTTTAAAAACTTCCATCTGAGTTATATCTAATCGGGATATATTAATGTCTGAATATGTGTATGTATCATCTATTTCAACACTGGAGTTAAGATTATCAGGTTCGACGTATACAGATTCAAAATAAATTGCAAACATGTTAACAATGTCTTGACCATTTTCGGCGAGAGAATTATTAAAAAACATAACATTCGGTAATCCACTAATTCCTCTAATTTGATTTGATTTTCTCTCCAGTTTGAATCCTCGAGTTTGTAAACTCCCAAAATGCTTTTATATCATAACCCAGTGTTGATTCAATTTTAAGAATATAAGATTCACAGTCATCAACTGATTTAGTTTTACATTTCCTACACAATTCCGAAAATCTCAAATAGTTAAAGTCACATCCTGATAATTTATAATTCAAATGTGCTACAGTCTTTTCTTTCAATAATTTTTCCAGTTCTTTTGAATACCATGAAGGATATGAATCCAAATATATGATTTGTTTCGGAACATTATTTTCGATGATTTCATTCATTTTATCATAAAAATAGGACAAAGCAGAATCTAGTGTATTTTGTTCAAGATAGTGAAGCCAGTTAAATGACAAAATTTCATCATTGATTTTTACATAATCTGCATTATCAAATCTATATTTCATGTCAATAAGATTAAGACTTGAAAATTTATCATTTAATGAAAATATTATATCTAAGGCGGGATGGTAAGAATCACATGGTACGAAAGTGCAACCAGGCTCTCTAACTATACAATTTTCACCGTGACAATATATCAGATCCAATGTTCTATCCATGATGTTTAGTATGTTATTTGATTGAAAAAGATTTAAGTAATTCATTGAATTTGATATTAAAGATGCTACTGTAATTTCATCATGTGAGGCATTCGAATATTCGCATATTATCTCCCAGTTTACATTTTTACATTTTTCCAAGTAACATGTGGTAAATTAAAATCTCCAACAATTAAAAATTTAGATGTCGGATTTAATTCAAATATATGTTCAAGCAGTTCTGTGTAACTCACATAATCATCAAATGAAGAATTTGGAGGAATGTAAACTGTGTTGATAATTAAACTAGAGGTACCCAATTTGATAAGAATATAAAGTAGTTCTAAGGATGTTTGTACTGGAGTTATATCTACGCTACTGAATTTACGATGAATCGCCACCAAAACTCCGCCTCCTCTCTCATGTTGACTAGTAGTTGGTTTTTGAAGGGAAAAGCAAATATGTTTTATATTTTTGTGTAGTATGGAACAACAATATATTTTTTAGACAGCCACTACTAAAAGGACCTCTTTCAGGGCACGCCTAGCATGCTAAAAGTTCAATTTTTACCATTAGTGCTAAAAGTGAGACGATGTTCAAGTGTTTTGATAAATCTGTGAATGCAACAAAGAAAACAAAATACTTTCATCTGCCGAAAGAAACAAAAAGGACATAAGGACAGAATGACAAAAAGAACAAAAGGTCAATATGGTCAATTTTAAAGCATTTCATAATTTTCAGCTTAGAATGCATATTTCCTCCACAAGATAAAAAAATTTAAGAAATTTTAGAAAACAGGAAATGTTGCTTTTAATTCATTTTCTGACATTTTTTTATGATAAAGTACTTGCACGACAATTGGATTTATATTTTAGGTGGTTTTACTACCATAATTTTGCAAGTACATGGACTTTTTTTTAATTAATATTTATTAAATGATAAGATTGACACATATTTTATTGTAATTGAATTTACCTTCAAAAACACTGCACTTTCAGTTTGTTATATTATTTGTGTTATGTTTATAATTACTACTTTTTTGTAGTAGTATTTTCTAACACTTTCTGGACAAACCTACGTACTTTGACACATACAATTTTTCTGTTGTTAATTATTTGGTGTACTTTCGAGCTCAAATTGTAATTCCATTTGTAAACAGAAAAGCCGTTCAGGAGCAACAACAGCTGACTCGACAGGATGACATGAAAACTCTCCCAACTGAAGGAGGCACCAGTCCTGGACAACAGGTTCAGGATAAAGCTGCTGGAGAAAGAGAGCGACAAAGGCTAAGAGAGCAAGAGCGCAGGCGAAGAGAAGCGGTATGTATACATGCTTTTTCTTTTTTTTTTTTTTCCTTTCCATGTTTGTACTTCCTCAAAGAACCTTGTTCTTTGTTGATCTAAAATTTGCTTTCTTTCTGTTTCTCTTGGCTGCAAGTGTAATCCTTCAAATGGTGGTGATGATGATGATGATGAAAAAGAAAATGGGGCCTTTTAGGCTCAGCTATTTTTAAATTTAACAATTTGCAAGAACTGCTATAGCTTGATAAACTGTCATCCTTCTCCCCTCTCCTGCTCGAAAATATTTTGTTATATCAACGTAAATCTTGTAAAAATGATCTAGTTGGAAGCAAATGTTGATATAAAGTTTGTTTCGGGAAAAATTACCCCTTCCAATTAAAAATTTCTTCAATTTATTTTTAACCTTTACATCTGTGTAAATTACTGATTTAATTGTTCTTGGCAACATAATGTTATTTTTTGTTAATAAAAAATCTTAATCCATAGCTGAGAATTGTGTATTTATCAGTTCAAAAGTTAATGCAGATGAAAAAAAAAAATACTCAGACTCAAATGAAAATAAAGTTTTCAAAGAATATGCAGCTCCAGTTTTGACCTATGAATGTAAATCATGGACTGTAACAACTAAGAAACACTAAAGAATACAAGGATACAAAATGTTGAGGCGTCATGTAAAGCACACCCAAAAATCATAATATCAGTTTCAAACTCGAGATCATTCGATCTTAGATAATCAGTTTTGGAGCAAATCTGCTGAACGGTGTATGTGCTAGCTCTGACAATAGACAGAGGGTGGATAGATCAATTTTCAGGACAGTTGTCAATTAATTTTTTGGAATCAAGGACACACAAAATATGGATTCTGACTACACAATGTGTAGGTTTAAATCACAAAAAGAAAAATTTAATGGAAAACCTAGAAATATTTGAATTATTTTAGTGAATTTGCAAACCTTTTTTCGTACACATATTCAAAAGAACATACTGACAACATGAGGTGTCTCACATATCAGTCTGCTGCACATGATTACTTTGGGTAAACCTCCTCCAACTGCATATATGTTGTCAGAAGTGCATAAGTGTTGAGAATATTATCTTTAGGGGGAAAAGTAATATTGATATTGTGATCTCTAATCCCAATTTTTGAGATATATTGCTCGTCACATATGTGTAGAATTTCAAAGACAATGTTACTTGCTGGTCATTGAGATCCCAAGTTTGTGTGATAGCTGTCATTGCTCTCAAAGATAATACTATGTATTGTTAAAAAATGTAATCGAGTAGGACAAGCATTATTTATTTTTAATATTGATTAATAACTATTTTATTTAATGTAAAGTCGAATTGTGTAAATTCATTTGGTTTTCTTGGAAGTGTTCTATAATTAAGAGCATTTTGAAAATATGTATTTAATCCCTTTTTACATTCTTATCTTATTTTTCCAGACTATGAATACGGATTTAGACTTCTGGTATCAAATTTCATAGAATACTGACATTGAGACCAAGATAATTATTATTATTATTGTCTTTTAGAAGCACCTTTTCCATAATTATAAACACATTAATATTTATTATTATTATTATTATTATTATTATTATTATAGATTTTTTTTCTATTTTCTAGATGGCGAGTCAAATAGACATGAACATGCAGAGTGATCTGATGGCTGCTTTTGAAGAATCATTATAATGAAGGCAAAAGTTAATTGATTTAGTTTAGTGTAAATGATATACTTGTCAAGTCATTAATTATTTTTTGTGAATGTATGTTTTTGTATTCAAGTGAAATGGACACCAATGTGAAACTCTTTTAAAAGAAGAACAATTCTGAAGGAAATGTGTGTGGACTTGTACAGTAATTTCAGGAAAATTCCAGACATTTAGGGAAGGACAAGACCAGTGGAGTTAAAAAGTGTTGTGCTCCATAGAACTGGTGTAATATATTAATTTTCTCCAGGGATTACCACGTATGTATTTGTTTTCTTATGAGCATTACATTGATGTTGGACATCTAACCTTACTTAACTTTGTACATAATGTAACCTCAATACAATATTCTGATGTAGTTTTTTGTTGTTAGTTCTTTTGCTTCAAGTGAGGTTAGGTAAAATCTTTGCATTAAGTATATATAAATATATATATATATAAGGATGGCTCTACTTTGCAATATATCCTTCATCATTGTCATAGCTCATTGAGCGCATTTTGTAAATACGTAGTAAGGGAAAAATATAATTGTAATTTATTATTACATATTGACCTGTCTTCAATTTCTTCTTGTGATCGTGTGTGTTGTCATGAACACTGCTCTGTATACTATTTTCTTTCCCTGTAGTAGCCTTATACTTCTTTTTATTAAAGAGAAGTGTAAAAGTGTTAATTTAGGGTTCCTATTATTTTGTATCTGAAGGTTTAAACATTTTTCTTAGCTTGTAATAAATTTTTAATAGTAATTTATGACATGAAATTGGTCTGAAACACAATGTTGCAGAGAAGTAAGTTTCTTTGTCTTGGATGTGAACTGTAGGTGTGTATCTGAGTGAATGCTAGGTATATTTAAAATATTGCATTGAAAGTCAATAGTTATATTATAAAAATGTCAATTTGTTAAGGAATTATACGGAAACGTACAATTAATGTGGAACTATATACATGAGACTTGAGTCAAAGAGAAAATGCATAATGTCCTGAAATCATTTATTTTGCTAACTGTAGTAAGTCATGTGTATTTTGGAGGAAATTGTATGTCCATCAAATTAAGAAAACATTAAAAGAACATTGAGGTCTACTGTCTCAGAAAAACGATGGATAAAGAAATCAATGTGCATTTATTTAGTCCTAATTCTTATGACATTGACCTGGTTTACTATCAATCGTAGGTTTTCTTCTAGATCAAAAAATGGTGTGATTTCTTTGTTATTATTGAGTGAGGTAAAAAGTGGTTCACTAAAGAACTTTACAATTTACACGAGATATGAAATGCTTGTCTTCTCATTGTTTGTAAAGATCAATTCAAAAATAGACAAATATTTGTACAGAAGATTGTTAAATGTTGTTCTTAAATACAAGAATAGTCCTTTTTATTTTTATGATTTTGTACATTATACTTTTCATGCTAAGGGTATGTAATTTATCCAACGTCCCAAAAGCGAAATATCCTCTGTTATTACTGACTGAACTTTTGAAAAATGTAAGGTATTTAAAGAAACAGTCAACTCTCATGTTTCTGTGTTTATTTTCACTCTACATATATTCCCTAGTTCTTCATTTCTGCGCGTCAACATGTGTTTTTCAATATTTTATGAGTGCAGTAATTGTTTTGAATAGCATCTACACAAACTTTTTAAAAGTTTCTGCCTGGAACATTGCAGTGATCTTGGGAGTGTTTCCCGATCCATCGCTTCCATAGAATGCGAATATGATGCTCCACACTCCTGTCGATATGTAATATTGACGTGATTACTTAATAAACATTGAATTGGTAGCTGTTAAAGATGCAGGTTGGCTTAAATGCTTCACCAAATAAATGTGGAAAGGTTGTTGTGTACTTAAAATTTAAGATCATGTTCTGATGTATGCAAAATATTATTTTTAATTTTGAAATTGATCTATTGTAAATAATATAATTTTGTGAAGTCTTAGCATTGCTTTTGAAGCATGAGAGTTAACTGTAAATAGCAGGTAATAGTGGATGTGAATACATTCCACACTATTATAAGATGAGCTATTTTCAATATTAAAATAATGGGAAGTTATTATTTGTGAATGTTGATCTGAGACTTCATCCAATGTTCTCTTTCTTTAGTAACTTTGGTGATACAGCTGGAAGTGTTGCTTTTTGTTTCAAATGTATTGTTTTGTTCTTTTTCATTAAATATTGGAATTATGATTTTGGCCATGTGTTTGTGCTAAAGAGGGAGTGAGAAAGTCTTAGAAATTTTTTCCAAATTAATGGGCGTTGAAATACCTGTGTTTTGAATGTGATTTGTTGCAGATATCTTCTGTGCATTAAAATAATTGTGTTAAAAATGTATAATTTGAAAAAAAAATACATGGACTTATTGATATTTGACTGCCGTTATTTTTATTTTTGTTTTTCCACTTAGAGAATATTGGTGTTTGACTTGTCAAACGAAGTGTAAACAAATGCTTAATATCCTCTATTTTCTTTACCTAATTTATATTAATGATTAATATTTACTGTTAATTATATTGTAAAATCCTAGAAGAATTTATATTATTTTGTTATTTATATTATCTTCAATTTGGTTGTGATTTGTTGTTTCAAAGATAAAAAGGTAGTTCCTTGATATTTAACAGTTGTTGATATGTTTTTCATGTATTCTCTTTGAACATTGGGTGAATGCCTCGTTTGTGGCAAGTACCCACAAAGAGATATGGCTTTATTGGCTATTTTATCACTCAATAAATGCAATCAAACTTGTGTAATAATTTTGTAATATTACCATTGTCTCAGGAATGATGAGTATAATTTTATTTTGTAGTTTGTGAAATAATAGGATTGATGTATTTTCCTTTGTTTAAATTGTATCACACCAACTTCTCAACTGAGTTTTGCTTTTGTAAATAGTATTACAAAGGTGACACATCCTCATTACAATACAACTATTCACCAATTTTATGTAAATACTTATTGGTGAGAACTGTCATTTGTGGAAGTAAATTAGATTTCGAAAAACTTTTCTGATTATTTTTTTGAAATATTTCATGATGTTCATTTTAATGATTTTGAAGTAGAAATTTTTTTTAAAAACTACAATACTATTGTAAAGAAAATTGACCTATTATCACAAAGTTTAACATCTCATGCAATTATGTACCTGTAAGACAAAGTAGTTATTCTAGATGATTGCCTATTTAAGCTAATGGAGCTATTTTCTCTTTCAATAGGTACTTTGGTTTCTTAGAAGAAAATTTTGTTAATTTCAGTACTTATTTCATGTGCAGTTACCTCACCTAGTACAGAGGGGACTGTTAGAAAATCCTGTTCACCTTAGTAAACATCCAAAGAAAAGCAAAATACATGTGTGAGAATACCAATGTGTGTAAAATACTCCCATAACATCTGATTTGAAAAAGAAAAAAAAATTTATTAGAACACTGTGATGACTACCAAGTGAAGTATTTCCTAAAGCTAGTAGAATATTAGAAGTGATTCGTGTTCATTTCCTGGGGCAATTGACTCACAAGTTCAATGTAATTACTGAATGTGTTGTGTTGTACTAAGTGAAAAAATTTCAGCTGAAAGCAACAATATACCAGTTAAATATGTATATATCAACTAGCTAACAGGTCATAGAATGAAGCAATTTTATTTATATATCCATTGAAGTTACCTCCAAATGTATATTACTTAAAGTTCAGTAACGAGTTAATACTGTACTTGTGCTGTGAACCAGCACTTCGCAATGCAATCGTTTTATCTTGCTTGTCATTTTCTTTGCAACATTTGGGATGTTTTGGTATGTAGCTTAATGATTTACCTGTGTATTAGAATTTAGTTCTAGTTAATGCACTAAATTAAAATAAGAGAAATTTAGATATCATTTGCTGGTACTATTTAGGGACAAAAACATGGTACATTGAACATACCAAAAATAAATTGCTACTTTACAGCCAAGTAGTTCACAATGCTATCCTTTTTTCTCATTGCCTTTTCCTATCCTGGTGTGAATTATATTTAGTGTGATATGTACCAATGGGTATACACCATTTCAAACAAATCTAAATCATTACTGCCATTAAATTATTTGTCGCATTCTCCATAAACTCCAAACTATAATTTGTTGTCCTACTTAACTCACTGACTGTGTTATGACAAAACAATACGACGTTTTAAGAAGACCTACCAAACGAATGCACAAAGTTGTGAGAATATGAATATTGTCGCTTGTACTAAGTGTTAATCCAAGCAAAAGCCATGATGAACATCAAGAGGTTTTTTTTTTTATGTAAGAATCAATGGATTAGGGATATCACAATAACAAATGTCTTTGGAATTTACAATTACCAAAGTACCATTGCCAAACTATTTTATTGTCTAACAAAAAAAACAAAACAAAACAAACAGCAGAGTACTTCACTCAAGGAGTGGATCAGATACTTCATATACAAGATAAAAAGAAACCCTTGCTGATGTATAGGAATGGAATGCAAAGTAACAGCATTCAGCAAGAATTCTTTACAATCAAAGAAGTAGTATATTTAAGAGTATACACACAGTATTTTGCACCAGGCATGCATGACACATTACGTTTCATTATAAAATGATCTTGTTTTATCAAGCATTATAAAATTTGTATTAGATCCTTTGTTTTCAAATACTGCAAAGAGTTTTAAAGAGAACTTTTAGAACACTTTGACACTTTCAATTTTAATTCTTATCTTTACAATCATACAAAATTCAAACATACATTGTACAAATGCATTGATAAAAATGGTTTTGTGATAATGAAATCACAATCGTTCCATTGAGCCTATTCAATGAAGCTGATTAAAATAGGTTTCTGGAAGTCCTGTTTCAAAAACATTTAAGTTGTCATCGGAACATGCTCCTTTTCACAATGCATGAACTATATGAGAAACAAATAACGGAAACTGAAAATACTGAAGATGTGGCCAGGCTTAATCAGAGAGGGAATTCATTGCTTTGAGAGCCCATTTTCTTTAATCAGAAAAGTACAAGCCACTACCAACGTAATTGAAAAGGCTGTTTTTAAAAATCCTTTTGCTCTGCAGCATGTTAAAGAATAAAAGTATAGCAAATTTTTGACAAAATACTAACAGACAGACGTACTTTCTTATTGTCAAACTAAATAAACAGAGCAAAGCCATAACTTTTTCATGTCAAACTTTTACCATTTGTCAAAATAAAATATAGTTGATCACACAAGCAAGAGAATTCTCAGTCATATTGATGATAACTGTAACAACCAACACTAGTTTGCTTTGTGCAAAACTTGCAGACCATCACAATGAACGGCAGAATATCCACGTATCACCTGGCTTGGTCTGCATACAGTAGATAACACAGAATGTCAACTGAGTTCATACTAAAATGCTTCTAGTTGAAGGCAATATCAATGGCAATGTTCAGTAACATCCACAATTACCGATTTCTTCCAGCCAAACAAGAAGTAACCAGTAGCTGCACCAACCACTACAGCTAAGCACAGCCATATGTTGTATGTCATAAAAATCAACATCAGAAAATAACTAAGTACAATCTGAACCACATGTAAGAACGTCTGAAATCCATGCATTAAGCTGAACATTGTAGGCCTGAAAAACAAAAGGAAGTCGTTAGAAATGTATTAATCCTTAAAGCTCATTTTATGAAGAACAAACTGCAAGGCATGAACCAACTTTGACACTAATTTGTCAACTATATGGCACCTACTATATGCATATATGGATTTGTACATGAAGAGCAAGAGATTTGGTAAGTTTGAGTAACTGGGCCCATATTTTTACAACATATGTAACTTAGTTTACTCTTAAATTGATTTTTGTAACAAAGTATTATTTGTCAAGATCAACTAATCACAAATTGTTTTTTTATTTCAGTTTTTCAATGCTAATGATATAATATGCATTTTTTTTTTTTTTTTTTTTTTTTTTTTTTTAATTTATATTCCAGTGTTGGGTGGACCCAGCTACCCCATTTCCTGGAGAAATTGTAACCATCCCTTTGAATTTTCATATAACACTTATCATATTTCTATACAGCATCTACCATCCACATCCACAATTGCAAAACAAATATTTAAAAAACACTTTACTCCCTGATGCGGTTCCCGTTTTGAAAATTAATTAAATATTTCAATCCAGGTCTTTTATCTCTGAAAAGTTGTTTTTTTACAAAGTTTACATTTACAAAATACTGCACTCTGTCCAAAACCACCTCTAGGTCAAACTCCCTCTCCTCCATTTTTCGAAGACAAATGCCAGTTGGTGCTCAAAACCAAGTGGATGTTGAGGTCTTTGTTCTCCTCCCAAGTCATTCTGGGAAACAATTCCTGTACCAACGTCCCATTCACATTGGGGTGGAGGGTGCTCCTGGGAACCAGCAGCCAGGTTACACATAGTTTCCATTTTTAATATCTTTAACTGCCTTGCCAAGAACCTGATCAGTATATTTTCTGTGCATTTTAGTTCATTTCTTGACATTTGTTAATAAATATACTAACTAGTAATAAGGATGCAAATACTTCACTTTAAGATCATTCAAATTATACATGCGCAATTATCAGGTTTTTTGAACCCACAGGGTAACAGCCCTAACAAGGACCAGTTACCCATTCAGCCACGATCTAGAATCTTATAATAGGGGACATCTGGGTCAACTGAGAACACGGATTGAAATTTTGTTTACCAACCATTCATTTAAAAATCCCTTCGACATAGTCTCTCAAAGTGATTCAGGTAACAGCAGTTTATATATACTAAAAAAATGTAGGTACCAACAAATGGATCGTGAGAGCGTAGGCTTCCACGGCCGTATTCAGTATTTACTTGGCTGTCTGGGTGACGCCGCGTCCATAGCGAAGGTGCCGACGTACGTAATGCATTACGCCATGTGGAAGGGCGCAGAATGGCGACCGAAACGTCGGCACCTTCAGTCACCCGGACAGCCAAGTAAATACAAATGGAGATCAATCTGGTAGTTGTAACCAAACCCAAAGATGCAAAACTTCTTGATGAACTTTATTTCTATGTATGATGGACAAGAGAGGGCAATGAGCAGTGGTTTTGGAATGTGCCACTCATCTGTGATGTCAAGTCCCCAATGTAAAATGCCACATAAGAGGTTTGGTCCAGATACCCATGGGTCCATTCACTCAAAGTTACCTTGAATAGAAACATGCAAATGAGATAATGGATGCACCTTCACTTTGAAAATGCAAAGAAAAACCAAGCCAAACAAATCTACATTGAAAGAATAAAATTTGCAGAAACAAAAGCAACACATGCTGGACAATGTTATTCGACTTACGGTTGTTTATGTATGACTTCTCCTACCATACTGAAAGATCAGCACCACAAACAGAATTATATATTATTTTAAATTCATAAGACAAAAACATATCAATTATAATTAATAATTTTCACAACCATGTACAGAAAAAGTACTACAAATCGAAAGCAATGTGCTGGATAAGCACAATATGTACTATGAATCAAGAGAGCCAATCTAGGTACATAGACACTGGTGATTATAAACTCTGATATTCCTGAAGAGAACATGTTTGTATGCCGTTCTGATGAACTGAGATAAATGAAACTTAAAATCAATAAAAAAGAGTTTGAAATACTCACTGTACAATTCGATTATCTTCTGACACTACTCCTTTCTCTGGAGGCATGGAAACAGATCTGTACTGTAGTGCATTGTAAGTTCTCCAAAACAGATATTCCCTGTAATTAATATGATGAAGAATCAATCAGGACAGTTTTGAGAAAATGTCCCTACAATGATCAAGTGCAAGATCATACCTGTAATATTTCAATCCCTCGTACAATGCAGCCATAATAAAAATGCCAATCATGGAACCAATAAGACTTCCAACAGAGGTCACTTTCCAAGTATTGAATAAAACAATTTCACAGTACCCACCATGAAAAAACATCTGGGGGAAATTTTCATCATCAATCAATCCATCCGTTATCACAACAAAATAATTTAATAAATGTTCACTGTGCATAACATACCATCATCATTGAATGTCCACTTAAATCACATTCGTTACCATTATTGTCATGATGGTGACCTTCGGTTGTGGTCTGAAGCGAGACGTGTGGTTCACTTTCATGGTGGTGGTGCTCGTGTGCCATCTGTAAACAAACAGAAATCAAATATTTGAAACACATACTTGAAAAAGTTTAACTTCCCATGAGTTCTTAAACTACTGAATAAAAAATACTCCAATATACAGTCTGAGAAGAAGATTTTTTTAAAAAAAAGTAAGGCTATAAGTTTTCCTTTGATATTCCATAAAATTCCATGAAAATTTTAAAAAAACAATTTTGAATGATTTATTAATTTCTCTAATCCAATAATATAATCACATGAGCTTCGTATTACTTCCTCCTGAAACTGTATTAGTGTTAAGGTCTAGATTATTCTTCTCTTATTTATTCTTCTTTTCTTGGCAGAAAAAAAATCTCTGAGCGGACCCCTTAACGAGAAAAGTCGGCACTCAGTCAAACAGAAGGCGCCTTACCGCGATAAGAAAAGGCTAAACAGACAATTTAATATTCGATCCCGATTGTTTTTCAGATCTTTTGCAGTTTTGTTCTAGTTGATATAAAAAAGACTTATCTTGAAATAAGGTCATACACAATTTTTCGAAAACGAGCAGTTTTGCGTGAAACACACGCAGTTTTTAAACATTTTTTAAAAATTGCTCAAAATATTTTCTTTAATTCTTGTTGCTCATATTGAAAAGTAAAGTGGTCCCGCTTTTTTGGTGAACTCTCTGGATTTAGAAAATTACAAACGATTACAAACTAGAGGGGCTAAAACAGCACGTACTTTCTCGCCCGTAATTTCACGCAAAACTATGCGAAAAATACTCAAATTTTCGAAAAATTGTACGTGACCTTATTTGAAAATATATCTTCATGGAACAGATTTCATTAAGGGAAATAAGCTAACTTCAATATTTTAGTTGTAGGAAGACTTTTAGCCGTAGAACAAATTTTGAACTGTGGCAATTTTCGAAAAAAAGAATCAGGGTTGTTAATGGATTCACTGAGGGCCATGCTAACTGAACGGACCGTTTTCTTACAGAAAATTATTTTTATTTAAAACATTAATGGACCAGCCTAATATCGGTAACAAAAATTGTCGTTTGTAATAACCCTGTTTAAATCAATTACAAACAAATAAATTTAGCTGTACATGTTATACAGTGTGTGTTAGACAGTTATTCTTATTTGTATTGTACATTGAGATTCCATGTACCATCAAGACCTGCAAATGTTGCAGAATAATAATAATAATAATAATAATAATAATAATAATAATAATAATAATAATAATAATAATAATAATAATAATAATAATTCAAACTTACATCAAAACGTTCCAACATCTCAAAATTCATTATCACAAGACATGATATATCAATCTCAAAATACTTATCTTCAATCAACGTCAACTACCATCAATGTACATCAAGCTACTCTCGGATTGGAAGAAATGCATACTGACTACCAGCCTCTCCCAATTGATACAGACATTTCGTATTATACAAATAGGCATCAACCTCCTTTTCAAGAAACCAATTCATCCAAATGTCAAAAGTTATTGCCACAAAACATGGTATATCAACTTCAAAATTCTTCTCAGCAATCAACATCTTTGACTATTATCAATGTTCTACTCTAGGATTAGAAGAAATTCAACCTAACAATCAGTCTTCCACAAATTTTACAGACAGTATAACACAAATAGACATCAACCTCCTGTTCAAGAAACAAATTCAGCCAAACATACAAAACAATGTAAACCAACCAACTCAAATTTCAACATTTTCTAAATACGACACACTTAACAAAACTGCTGATCCTGATAATGAACCCTGAAGCTCTAAAGTGAAAATTCCACTGTTTACTGTCATTGGAAAGAATTATCAACTATTAAAACAAGATACATAAAAAATTGACATCACCACCAAGTCTCAAAACAATGGAATTAAAATCCAGTTCACATCTATTGATGATTTTAGAAATGTTCGCAAATTTAGTGAATCAAACAACATTTAATTTTATACATAACAAGATCCATCCAAAACGTGTTTCCCTGTGACTTAAAAACATTCCTTTTTCAATTTCAGAAATACACATTTATAATGAACTATTTAGATTACAAAAACCCATAATCAGTGTTAGAATACTATGACAAATCCAGTAAACCTCTTCAAACCTGTGCTTTAGATCTATAAAACTCAATTCAAGAAGGTACTCAAGAAGGTACATAATACATATACAATGTAAAAACTCTCACCATTTGATCACTCACAAGCAAACTCTCCTCTAACCACCCATAAGTCAAATATAATCAGAATCACCACTATTCACTCTGCAACAAACTGCTTTTTTTAAATAAGTACTAAACAATAAAACTTCTAAAGCAATAATACTTCAAAAGAGACTGATCCCATACATACCGTAATTTGGAAAATTCAAATACAACCTAAAACCTTCATATTTCACAAAACTGACTTTACCTCACTTCCAAAACCACCTAATGTCTGGTCGAATGCATATTCCAACACCTCACAATCCTCAAAATATTAATAACATTAACACTTCCTCATTAAATATCTCACAATTAATTACCACAATAGTTACATAAGTTGTAGCTTCACTAATACCACAAATTCAACAAATCATAGAATCGCTTCTGAACAAACAAAATGTCTAAAAAGTCTAACCACCTAACACTGCTCAATTGGAATGTCAATGGAATTAAAAGGCAACATCAATTATTTGAACATTTTCTTTATACCCATAACATCCAAATTGTGTGTATCATCGAAACTCATCTCATTCCCAATGAAAAAGTTTGTTTTCATGGATATAAAATACACAGATAGAACAGAATAGACAATATAGAATCACGCAGTGTAGTTATCATTACTTCTTCTAAACTCAAGAATTTTCTTATGAATACACCAATCACCCCCTCTCGAATTATTACAATAGTAATCAATATCAATCAAATTGATTACTGCCTTTCAGCTGCATATAATAAGCCTCCAAAGTATAATTTTGCCACTCACATCTTTTAAAAACATATTTAACAATGCAACAGATAATATCTTACAACTCTGTGATCTAAATTGTAAAAATCAAATCTGGAATTGTCTTAATAATAATCCAAATGGTATAAAATTACACACATTTATTGCTAACCATAATCTTCAAATTCATGCCCTTAATGAACCCACATATTATTCATATAATGAAAATATCATCCCAGATATTTTGGATATACTAATCACACAAAACAAACTTACCAATTATTCAAAATCTGTAACCTGAACTTGATTTGGATCATTATTCAGTTATAATAAACATTTATTTCAACTCTCATATTAACTATTCTCACTCTCCTCCTTTCTTACAAAAAATTAATTGGAATAAATTCATGGTAAATATTGAAAACAACATTCCTTTCCCTACAAATTTATTATCTATCAACTCATGACAGACTCTTTACGTCACTTATTTCACAAATACAATAATTCATAACTTACACATCATTACACATCAACTCTAAATATATACTAAAAAATTTCATTAATTATACCCCTCTATCTTTATCTATTGTTAATCTCATTAAAACTAAGCATTCCCTACAACGGTTCAGGCAACAAACCATACGTCAAGAAGTTAAAACTAAACTAAACAAAATATCTAGAATTATAAAATCAAAGCTGGTACAACACAAATTTAATGAATACAAAAACTTTATCAAACAAATCCATCTCCAATCTAAGAAGCTCTGATCAACTCTCAATAGACTCTGAAGAAAAAACATCTATTCCAATGCTTAAACAACATTCCACTACAGCAAAAAAATGACTATGAAAAAACTCTATTACTAGATCTATATTTCCAAAATACATTCACTCTTAATTCAACTACTGATATTCACTTTGACAATCTCATTAGCAATTTTCTCTCTCTTCCAAATTTTAATGTTTCCCAAAATATTGATTTTATTTCCCCTTCTGAAATTCATTCAATTATTAAAAAACTAAAAACTCACAAATATGTACTCACAAATGGATAATATCAATAATCAAACACTCAAGTCACTTGGTTAAAGATCAATTGCTGCTTTCACTTCTATTTTAAATTCTGCATCGAGATATAATTACTTCTTAATGACCTGGAAAACAGCAATCATACTTCCCTTTTGTTAACCACAAAAACATCCTAAGGAACCCATCGATCTATCGTCCTATTAGTTTACTTTCTTCCCTTTCCAAGATATATGAAACCCTTATATAGCTATCACACATTATTACACTTCACTACAACAAACGAAATTATTCCTCCCATTCAACTTGGCTTCACTCATTAGCATGCAACTACTCATCAACTTTTAAGACCAACAAAAAAGTTTGGTAACTCCTTTCACCAAAAACAACATAGTATTGTATTATTACTGGACTTTGAAAAGTCTTTGACAAAATTTTGCATTATGGTCTTCTTTATAAATACTACTTATTTATTCAAAATAATTGTAAATTTTCTTTCTGATCATACATTTTATGTCAAAATTAATTCCACTGGTCTCACTATTTTCAGTTTGCAAGAGCATGTCTCAGGGGTCCAGTCTGGCCCCTCGAATTTTTAATTCTTATCTCTGATATTCCCAACTTTATATACACAGAATTAGAACTCTTTGCCGATGTCCAGTCTTGCCCCTCGACTTTTTAATTCTTATCTCTCTGATATTCCCAACTTTATATACACAGAATTAGAACTCTTTGCCGATGATACTGCATTCTTCATTAGTCATAAAAATTTAACAACTGCCAAAAATAGACTACAATCTGACCTCCTGATTTATACCAATTGGACATCGAAATGGCAAATTAAAATTATCATGGATAGATGTCAAGCTAATATCTTTACACTCTGTAAACCAATCACACCTTCAGAAAAGTTAATTCTTAATCAAGCTCTACCCTAGATATCACTGAACACACCAGTCAAACATCATTGAACCCTCTTAGACACTAAACTTAAATGGAATGCTCATATTAAAAATATTATACAAAAAGATAACACTAAAATTCATAAATTACACTCCCTCATTATAAATCTCCTATACACATTCACTCAGCAAAATTAATATATACCACAGTTATTCATCCTACCCTTACTTATGCTTGTGTCCCACATGGTTCAATGCTGCCCAAGCCCATATTAACAAAATACAAATTCTCCAAAATAAATTCACGCAAAAAATATTTCATGCCCCCAACTCTCAACTTTACCATGAACTGAAAACTAACACTTCCTAATTCGTTCACAAAACCTTAAATTTTTCAACTACTTATATGACTTACAACAGACACACACTTTCAATTTAGGTTACACAATTTTCTTCAATGCATACTATCAAAATTTCCTAAAGATATCTTTCATCCACCATAAATTCTTACTTTACAATACCCGATTTACAATCCTTGTACTCTACATCTTTTTTACAAACTTCATTTTATTTTAAATGACATAAACTCCTTAAAATTTAAGTGTTAATAATTCCTACTACAGGTTCAAGTCATCAGTTATTTGTAATGTCCAAACCCCTGAAAGACATAGTTGTCGAACAGGTAGGAATAAATAAAAAAAATAATTATAAAAGGCTTTTCAATGAACATGAGATCTGCAACAATCTCCTTCACACTATCCAACAACAAAATTTAATCAAAAAACGATGGTACTTTTTTTTTATTTATTTTCTTATTTATTTATTTTTTATTTATTTTTTTATTTATTTATTTTCTTATTTATTTATTTTTTATTTATTTTTTTATTTATTTTTTTATTTTTTTAATTTATTTATTTATTTTCTTTTATTTTGAAAATGTCAGAGGATTCATGTAAAGTATTAAGGACCTGTACCCATTTGGTACCAAACAACGTATTCTGGGTAATCCACATTTGCCCCCTAAATTTAGCAACTGGATTTATCCACTTTTCCATAATCAGGGCTCTGTAATAAGAGTTTTCTGCTGAAAATTCGCCGTTTTTTTTGTGCAGCATTATGTAACTTTCTCTTTACACCGTAGCGCGAAAGTAACAATTAACATTGCGAAAGTATAATATTGATAAGATTTGTTAAAAGAAATCCGTTTAAAAAATTCAGGTGATGTACAATGGTTTAAAAATTTTAGTAGTTTAGCGTAATTTTGAAAGTATTCGAAATTGCAGATGCGAATTTCCCACACTTCTTTTCCTAGAAACTTTCAGGAGTTATAAGATTGCATTACAACAATTAGAACGCCACAATACAGCAATTTGAAATTCTCAGAATAACTTCTCATTGTTAGGCTGTGTTTCTGGGTGAATAGACCGGTGTTTTGGACTATCGAATTTGTGCTGCTGTATTTGCTTACGTTGATGCGCCTAATGCGAGACGAATGGCAATGGCTCAAATGTGTTAATATGGACAGAAGTTTCCATATTATATAATAATTTTTACGGAACCGTTAGTGAGGTAAGTCAGTACCATACGAGTTCGTTACCAGAGCCTGGCAATAAGAGTTTTTTCTGTTGAAAAATTGCCGTTTTTCCCGCAGAATTACACGATGGAAAGACTGGATGAAACGATGCATTTCCATCATGGCATTACAATACTTTCTCTACAATGCGTAAGCAATAGGCGAGAAAGTAACTAGTCGTGCTACATAGGGCACAGACTTTCTCGTACCAATTAGTTTTCTAATTTCTTTGGTCTGGGCTAGCTCTTTGGACTAACCTCTTGCCATCTGCCAACTATCGCAGTCCATTTTTTTCTCCCTCAAAAATTCTGCTTCCTAGAAGTAGAACCGAAGTATTACTTTAAAAATATTATTGAAGAGTAAAACCACGTCATGCATGGACATTTTCGTTGAGAAATATGAACGGTTTCTAAGACAATCGCGTTTAAGCGTTTATCTAAATCTGAAATTTGAACCGCCTGTTCACAGATAATGTGTTATCGAAAAGCTTCACTAGAAGTTATTTAAAGCACATCCATTCACAAATGCAACAATGTATACAAATTGCTGGAAATGTGCATATTAACGACAGAGATACTTAAAAAAGTACCATAACCTTTGTGCCATATTTGAAAAACAAAAGAATACCCCGAAATGAACTTTATGCCATATCAAACCGTACAATTAGCACTATCCGTTGGAAATGTTTCAAGAAAAATTTGGAACCATTTTTAAGAAAATAGCGTTTGATCATTCTGAAAATGCGGAATTTTAAACTCATTTTCAAAGAAAAATATTGAGTTTCGCGAAACATTATTTAAAGCACATATACTCATAAATACAATAATGGGAACAAATGGCAGGTAATGTAAATATTAATAACGTGAAAGGCTAGTAAAAAATACATTTTCGTAATTTTTGAAAAAACAAAAGAATATGCGGTTTATGTCATCATATAGAGTACATTTAGCAGTATTCCTACTGAAATTTTAAAGAAAAAATTTTGTGCCGTTGTTGAGAAAATCCTTTTTTTTTTAATATTGCACATATTGCGCGAAAACTACTAAAATTTTCAAAAAAAGAAAATGTACTTGACCATCAGGAAAGAACTAAGTATGGAGAAAAAGGTTTTACTTGAAGGGAACATCTCTATCATCAATTTTGTAGTTTCAGGAAGACATTAGAAAAAATTCAAACTTCACTTCAACACTAGAAAAAAAATGGCGCAGTTTTTTAGAAAATTTTGAAAATGTTCCAGGGGATTCATGTAAAGTATCCTCAAATTTTAAAGAACGTCTTTTTAAAAATCTCAAAGCTGCGACTCGAGGCAGATAGGCAGGGGTTTCTTCAATGTGGAAAAAATCCTACGTAAGGTTTGGGGGCTTGTTCACAGACGAACGGACGTTGATTGATTTTTCGGTATCAAGAACCCACAAAACAGGGATTCCGGCTACACCATGTGTTAGAGGATTTTTTCCTTAATTTAGCAACTGGGTTTATCGATTTTTTCGTTATCAGGGCCGCTACACAAACACCCGGATTCTCTGTCAGTTACCTAGTGTCACTGATACATTCTTCTGATCACGGTTTAAACGCTTCGTTGATACAAATTTTGCTTTCTATTGGATCATCTCTCCTTAAGCCGCATATAAACAACATGTTTCATGTCAATTGGCGAATGCCGGCGCGGTACATTAAACAACGGGCTACAGACCGAGCGCGATCCTTCCTTCCCCAATCTTTTCACATTCCAGTGTCTGATGTTGGCCCTTTCGGCGTTTTAACATGGCTCTTCCCGAGAGAATTAGAAAATCTCCAACAGTGCTGCGAGCAGGCGCATGGCCAGGGCTCAAAATTGGCTTCTGGGTCAATCGGAAATAGTATAACGATATGTTTTATTAGTGTTTTTAACGCGCCAACAAAGAGATAAGCAGCTTTTACTATCGAGAGTCAAGAGATTCTAATATTTTTTCCAACTGAATTTGCATCAACGAAGAAAAACTGCCACACTGTAAGCTACGAAGAAATACTCTAAACCCTCCAATTGTGTACTACTAATTGTAAGTACAAATTCCAAAACTACGGAGATAATATCGCGACCTTAAAGTAAAAAGATTATATCATTTTTTCCAAAAATTACTAGGCGATGTTTGCAATAATAATGAAGAGATTTACATGACCTCTTAAGTTACATTGATGTTACGAAGCTCAGTTTTTGAGACATAGGTAAAATGGTACTATCTGCAAAATGTATGATCGATATTTACTTGGCTGTCTGGGTGACCATGCATTACACCCTGAGGAAGATCGCAGAATGGCGACCGAAAAGTCGGCACCTTCGGCATGGACGCACCGTCACCCGGACAGCCAAGTAAATACTGACTCCGGCCGCGGAAGCCTACGCTCTCACGTATGTTCGAGTTTGTGAAAAAGGTATCTGCTTCACAACGCAAACCCGCCATGGAAGATGCCGTATTTTTTAGCATTCAGGCTCTAAATAAGATCCTATTGCGGTAGTGAAGAAGACAAGTCACAAGGAAACATGTTAAAGCAAAACATAATGCTTTAAGAAGGTAAACATATTTTATAAATATCAAACTATTTATTCATTAGGTCTAATTAGTAACCAGACAGAATTTAAAATAGTTCGCCAAAATTAGGCATTTGAGAATTCCTTACAATGCCTGAATGAATGTCTTGCTAACTATGAATTTATAGAATACGCGACAAAACTACTTGCACTCCGCTTCACATGTTGATGGAATGTTATAAAACTGGTTGCCTACAAATCCTATTAACAACCCGAATTATTCATAAAAGTATAGTTAAACCTTCGGTACGCACATGGATCTAGTAGACCCAATCCGTTTTAAGAACTCATATCTAGCTGGGCAAACGATCTTGCATCCGGAGGCACGGCACCACCAGACAAGTTGAAAGGTGATAGGTCAAGAGCAATAGTAGGTTTAGAACTAATAGTAATTACTTAATACTAATTAAAGAGGCAAGGTCATTCAAACTTAAAAACCTTACAAAACTACAAATTGTGGATATTTTTGTCGTCACAGCAGCACACGAAATGTCACTCAGGAAGAGCAAGAGAACTTATTTATTTCGTTTTACAAATTGGAAAGTCATTCTGGAGAGGTCAGCTACATACTGAGCACATCAGATCGTTTCCAGAAAAAAAGAAACCCAACACACCATATTCTAAACCCTGAAAAGAAAAATACTTTTGTCTACTGTCGAATTTATGTTGTAAATAAAGAAATTAGTACAAAGTTCTACGTCAACACACTTGTAGTAAGCCAAAATATGATAAATAATGCACATTTACACAAAGATAAAGTAACAGGAACACCAAACTTGAACGGTCGAGGTAGCAACGCTAAGGATAAAATACCAAAAGACTTGAAAAACATAGTGAGGACACACATTAAATCTTTTACTAAAACAGTTATTATTGTAGAGCTAGTACTACTAAAAAGTACCTCCAATCTAACTTAAAAATCACAAAGATGTACGACCTCTACAAGGAATGTTGTATAAACGAAAGATGCTAATTTTTAAAATTATCCATGTATTGGAAGATATTTAATGAGGAATTTAATTTGGATTTCTTTCAGCGAAAAGCAGATAGATGTTATGTGTATGAGGAATACAGAATTAACGAGTTGAAAAATAATACTTCTAATGATTTGAAATTAAAGTATTACGTAGAGAACAACAGAAAACGGCAGAAAAGAAAGAGAAGAAGATCGTAAGATGAACGTACAATTGTAGGGTACATTGATTTAGAAAATGTTATGAAAATTGCGACAGCTAATAAGTAATCTCTTCTATTGAATTTATTCAATATTACATGTCATGTTTTTCCAAACGAAGATGTACACTGCCCAATTTGGTCAAAAATTCAGTCAGGCCGTTCTGATAATGGCATTGAAATTGCCGATTCCCAAATTTTGTAAAACAATAAATCAAAACTCACCTAAGGTAAAACATTATAATGTTGAGTGACAGGAAAATCAGATGATGTATCTGGCCATGAAGGACTTGCGCAGACGACACCCAAAAACCGATGATATAGTTATGAAATACTCCACTTTTGGTCACTCGTGTATTCAGGAAGTAGAATATCCATTCCCAAATAGAAAACATTGCACTTTCTGATTCACAATTTTAAACCATAAATGTGCGGCCACACATTTCTACAAGGTGGTTGGCGAAAAGTTGTTCTCCCAACTATCTGCCTGTGCAGACCTACGTAGCCAAAGATAAGACTAAGTAAGGAGATGATAGCCGATTTAGTCTACAATTGAAGTGGATGCCAATTTGGATCAAAACTATTTCAAAAATTTGAAAAAATTCGAAAATAATGCAGTTTTGCAACATTTGACTTTAATATGTGTATAAAATAGAATTTCAAATTTATATGTAATTCAGTAATTTATAATAAAGACGTTTTTCTACTTCTAGTTGGCTAAATCAAAGTAATGACATTAAATTAAAATGCCAATATTACGAGCACTGCAACAATATTTGTTTTAAAATGAAATCAGATGTAATAACATTTAATTAATCATACAGTTACATGTATAATTGCAATTATTTCAGTAGTATAAACCAGGCAAATGTTCCTACCATCAATGATAGAACCTTTTTGCTCGAACTTGAAAATAAATATTGAGAGTAAAAAGGTTATATCTGTAAAATTAGTGTCTTTGTTTCTACCAAAAGTTCAGTAGTTATTGAATAATTATCAGTCTACAGTATCAAGCTTGAATAAAATGAATAATATAAGTAAAATAATAAAATATATAATATAAATAATAATTATGTATGCGTTTTATTCAATAGTTGTATTTTTACAAAGTTGTAAAATAAATTCATTAGCAGTTTCGTGCTTGGGGGCCAAGAACACTGACAAAGTTTGAATAGATTAAATAAAATGTTTTGCTTTAGAACCAAAACTTTGAGATGCTCTCCTGTAAAATTGTCTGAAAATCTGCGAAGCAGATAGAACCTTTTTAATTTAGTGTCACGGTATGACTTTATCCCAAAAGGTAGAATAACATTCCAAAACACGAATGGAAGAAGAAGCAGCAGCGAGGAGGGAGTAAAAGGAACAAGAAATGCAATGCGGATGGGCAGAGGGCACTGCATCGACCTTGCGCGATCAGAGCATGTGGCGGGGGCGGGCACTCACGTCACCGCAGCTGGCGACGCCGCCCCCGCGTACACAAGTGCGGGGCGGGGCAAAGCAAGGCAAGGCAGCAGAGAGCCAACCTGAGCCACGCATTATGCCAACCATCCACAAAGGTCAATTCAGTGTTGATACAAAAAGAAATATTGCCGAAATCAATGAATTCTGCGATAACTGAATCTTTCCTTTTGTGTGTGACTGCCGCGATGAATGGACGGATGCGGAAGGCTATTTAGATTGTAAAGGATGCAATACCTCCAAAGAAGTAGAAAAAAATTAGGTTGAATACAGCTCTGCCAGAGTTGAAAAGGCGACAACTATAATCTCGAGCTGCCACTAGACTTCGTGGACACGCATACACGAGCTGACTAGATTTCGAAAAGAAACTTCCCACCGAGCGTATACTGGTATTCGGATAGATTTCATCAATAATGTACAGTAATATTAAATGTAGGACGACGGTATCAAATACATGTTTACGTGCATTTTAACCAAAGTTCGTATTTTTTATCATTACTCTCGACAGCCATGGATGGCTTTGCTAGTGTTTCAATCAAATGCGTTCAAGGAAGCAGCTGCAGATAAGCAAGGAATGATTCGCTTCGTCAGCAATTCGAAAGCTAGAAATGCAGTCCTTTGCTTTAAGCCTCAATGCAGATAATTTTTTCCTACCTGAATTCAAAATAATTTAAAAAATAAGAATATAAGAACTCTGAAAAATTTAAGAAAATAAAATGAATTGCGAAATAATCATTATTTTTATTTCGTTAAAACAAACCTGGGGTTCTAATGATAACATTCGAAGAGCAAGTGTCTGATAACTAAAAACCATTTCCTTTTCCAAACGATTTTTTAAAATATAATAATGCCAACAAAAACGAAGACAGGGATTATAAATTTTACTGCATTGAGACGTTCTTTACATCCATTCGTTCGTTTTAAATCTATTGGAGTTCGTTCACTGGAGTAAGTCCACACGATCATTTTCACGAGAGGTGGCTCAGTGCATTAACTGATGTCACGACCTCTGACCGGGAGTCCCAACGGCGGCAAGATTTTCGACGCGGCAAGATTTTCGACACTAGCTTGTCAGCTAGGTCAAATTCAGCCGCTGTCTGGCGGAGGATTCTAGCGGCCGGCTGCTCTGATCGGTAGTTTTCCGGGGTTTCCTCGAATAACACCAGGCAAATGCCGGAGCAGTACCCTAACGGACCACGGAACGCGCGCTATCTTCATTCCTCTTCCTTGTCCTATCCTCGCCCCTTACACACACTACCATGCACTACACTACCACACATGCCTGAAGACCGGTCGGGGGCTTAGAGCTAGTGCCCGCTGGAGGGAAATCCCCCTAGCCAACGGTAGGGGATCTCGCCATCCAGCGTGGGAAAGGTCACCGCCCCCGTCCCCCATGAATAACACGCACAACTCTTACGTGACCAATGACCTCAGAAGTTGACGCGCCCGAAATTACTAACAATCAATCAAACATTACGCCCTGAGGAAGGTCGCAGAATGGCGTCCGAAACGTCGGCACCTTCGCCATGGACGCGGCGTCACCCGGACAGCCAAGTAAATATTGACTCCGGCCGCGGAAGCCTACGCTCTCAATCAGTCAAACACGATCATTTACAATCATTTTCACAGCGAATGCCGAAGCAGAAACCCAAACAACGGCCTGCCGACAGCGATTTTTCTTTCTTGTCTCCACCTTCCGATCCTCAACGGGGATGGATCCAGTCGTTTTTTTTGTTTTTTTAAGGGGGGGAAATATACCCTTTTGTTAAATAGTAAACATATTTATTATTGTATTGTATATTATTTTTGTAGTGTATAATGATAATATACAATGTTATATTTTAAATTATATAATCCTAACATAAATATTCAAATCAATTTTGCCAAATGAAGGATGGTAACAAACGAAAACTCTGAGCATTGGGGGGAGGGGTCAAAGACACCCCCTGGAAAGTTTTTATATATACCGCGATCTTCCCCTTTCATGGTTTTTGCTACTGACTCAAAAAGTTCACAAATTTTCCTTTTATCCAACAAATATTTGCGAGAAAATTGAATTTCCTTTTACCGTTTTGTAGTAAACAATATTAGGTTCCTATTAATGGCACTTGAAATATAGGGACTCCTCAGCTTGAAGTAACTACTTGCACTTTTTGCATCCAATTGGACAGAACATATAAGTCCGGACTAGTCGCTATGCTATGTAAAGAATACACTTTGAGTTTTCTTCTATTAGACAACTTTGTTGATCCTATTACATACGTTCAGAATACACGATTCACTTCTAGAAGTTACATTATTTTTATTTACAATATTTATTATTTTATTCCAGTTTTACATCGTTAAAAAACAACTGTCTGATACCCAAAATTCTTATACTTTATACCATTTTAATTTTATTTTTCCATGTATCACATTCTTCATATTCCTTTGCCATTAAATTCATATTTTTCATACGTCTATAAAATTATTTTAACCAGCTATTTGTTGATTTTTTCTATTTTCTTACTACCTACATTAAACCACTCTAAAATGATTTTTGTTTTTTTATTTTCTGTCATTTCTTTAACAACTCCAAACCATTGTAATGGTTAATATTGAATATTGTCTAAAATTGTATGTTCCTTATTTTATCTCTTATAATTTCCTTTCTTATTTTATCTAAATTTCATAAACTGAATGACCTTACAAAATCAGTTTCTGTTGCCAGTAATTTTAGTTTTGAATTTTTCTTTAATTTCCAATTTTCTGATCCACATAAAACAGTACTTTTTATAATGGATTATATATATTCTTCATTTAGTTTCTTTTTTTATGTGAATCGTCCAATGCAGAAAGGGTACATCTTACGTTTTCACAACTTTACAGGAGATAGAAACAACTATTTCCAAGAAGACTTATCAATATTTTATTTCGTAACTTTTTCTGCAGATACATTTACAGTATCTGAACGTTATATACTTCAAAATGCATTAAAATATGTTTGAAAATCGTTGACATTACAACAAAAAAAATTGAAAAATGTACCATTTGTTGCACATGATACCTTCTCACGATAATATTTCTGACAATGCTTAAGGCGGCTCCACACATGAGGCATTCACGGAATCCTGAGCAACCGCTCGCCGAATACCGCATAGTATGGACAGGTTGCTCGCAACTCGCCGACCGCTGAACATTCGGCATTCGCCCTCAGAAGGTGCGAACATTCGCCGAACACATCAGCTGTTCGAGAGTGGGCAAGCAGTACCTCGTTGCTCGTCGAATTCCGAATAGGTGGAGTCGCCTTTACATCACAAATATGATTTTATTCTCATGTCAACACATAGTTTAAAAAAGTTAGTGGGGAATGATGTCAAAAAATAATTTTTGCTAGAAGTTAACAAATTGAATGAATTTTTTTTATTCAAAGGTTTTGTAGTTCGTAACTTTTTATCTCTAGAATCATAATGTAATGCCTTTGCAAGTGTCTTGAATATCCTTTGTGAACAAATTATTGTAATAACATAAAATCTCATCTAGATTATGTTGTGGCATGTTAAAACATTTCAATCGATATTTTACAATCTTCACCTGCTTTCTCTCTGGAATTATTGCTCCTTAGAATTCACAAAATTTTGTCCACATAACCTAACCGTTTCTTAATAACAGTCCTTTTCCACAGTTCTGAATTAAACTTCTTGCCTTCGTTTCCTTCCTCGTCGTTCATGTTTTTAAACAAACAATAACAACCTTTCCTCATAAAAAATATGCCTTCTTTCAATTCACGTTTCCAGCAAGAAGAACAAAAGTAAAGAAGTTACTTTTTTTCATAGTGAAAGTTAAAGCTAAAAGGAAGGCATATCAACCACAACATTAAATTAGCCGACATGTGAACACGTTGAACACTTCCTTACTTTTATGCCGGTATAATATTTTTGGTTTGCATCCTTCATTATTTCTGCTTCCAAACGTTTCAATTCTGAACAATTAATTTTTCCTTTTCCATAGTGTAATATCAAATCTGTATTACTTACTCCACATCCCATATAAAATGTCTTTCCCTTACTAATATTGCCTCCATTTCTTGTATTCTAATAATTTCCCGAACATGAATTCCAAATTTTTGGCTTCCTTTGCAAATATTTCAGCTTCTTGTGCTATATTATTACTGGACCATCTGCACATAATGATGTGTATAGTACCATATTTACACGAATCTAATGCTCCGTCGAATCCAATTCGCACCCCATATTTGAAACTTAAAATTATGAAGAGTTTTTGTATCGAATGTAATGCGCATCAATGACAGAATAATAAGTACGATATTTTATTTAAATTTATGTGAAACAACAATGGATTAATCGTATACATACTTTATTGTTTGCTTTACGCTTAAATGAAGCATCATAAGCCGTTCTTCTCTATTTGCCCTCCATATCGTACTTAAAAACCCTCACTAATAGGTCAACGATAAAAGAAACAAAGATGAATTTGAAAACTCTAGCAATCCATTGTGACGTAATAAACAAAAAAAAATGTTACTGGCGTTCTACGGAACGGATTTACACTGTAATCTAATGCGTGTCACGAATTTGAGTACTGCAATTGAGCTAAACATATGCGCATTAGATTCGCGTAAATACGATAATTCACTTCCTACAGGAACACCCATACCTTTACTTTCCTGTTTCCATGTTTTAAGGGATTTTGTAAAATAAATTTTACACAACGTTGAAGACAGGTTACACCCTTGACGCACACCTTTGGTACTAAAACTTGATTTTCAGAGATTTCTGCATATTTATATCCGCGACACGGCGCACGGTGGGGCCAAATGCCAAAAAGCTGGTCAAAAGTCGAAAGCGTTGTACGATTTGACTGAAACTTTGTATTCAGAGGTTTATGATCATTCTAATTAATAATCTGTAATAAAAATTCCGAAAAACAAAATGGCGGACCAATATGGCGGATAAAATTATCAAAATTTTGTATTTTTAACACAAAATGATCATACTTATAAGTAAAAATGAGTTCATTCGGGTTTTTAAGGATGCTGATTAATAATCTTGAATGAAAATGCCAAAAAAACAAAATGGCGGACCAATATGGCGGACAAAATCATCATTTTCTTCATTTTTAACACAAAATGATCGTGTTTAAAATTAAAAATGAGTTCATTCGGATTTATAAGCATGCTGATTAATAATATTAAATAAAAATGCATAAAAAACAAAATGGCGGACCAATATGGCGGACAAAATTACCATAAGTTTGTATTTTTAACACAACATTATTATGTTTATAAGTAAAGAAGAGTTAGTTTGAATTTTTAAGGATGCTAATTAATAACCTTGAATGAAAATGCCAAAAAACAAAATGGCGGACTAATATGGCGGACCAAATCATCAATTTTTTCCATTTTTAACACGAAATGATCGTGTTTATAATTAAAAATGAGTTGATTTGGGTTTATAAGCATGCTGATTAATAAATATTGAATAAAAATGCTAAAAAAACAAAATGGCGGACCAATATGGCGAACAAAATCATCAAAAGTTTGTATTTCTACATGTTGCACGCGCTACGAAAATTTGTCACAGGCACTAAAACGGCAGCTACGGGCAGCTGTTTTTTTTGTGATTCTCACAGAGAATAACATTTCGAATAATGTCATGGTAAGTTTTTAGCCCCGCACGACGGTGCACATAGTTATTTTTCATTTTAAACACAAATTTTTGATTATAGCATTTTCATTTTTCGCCAACAATCAACGTTAATTATTACATTAACAAATTATTTTTAAAAAAATTAAGTATACATATTATGTTTCTACTTACTCTCAGGAATAGATTCCATTTTGTTTTATTGAATTCGGCCGACTGCACGCTTCTCTATCCTTCGAAACACAAAGGTTCTGAAAACACGTTTCACAGCTGACCGATATCGATCGCTCGAGGCCCAACTTTGAACTGATCTCTTACCTCAAGTATAAGAGAGAAACCGTTACTAATTGCGGAATTCAACGGCCCAAATACCAATCTATTGAAGTAGCAACGACAAAATCCCTATCTAGTAACTTTTTTTTTGGACTTTTGGCCAGCTTTTTGGCATTTGGCCCCACCGTGGCAGTAGAATAAAGCGTGAACAGTTGGGAGACCCTAAGCCTGCCGCATTCGTTCTAAAAGAGGGGAGTCATTAAGTAAGAAGTGAAGCTCGAATTTAATGTGCTGCGAATTCACGCACCGTCAAATTCGAAGTATAATGCGTCATTAAGTCTTCCAACGCGACCGAATTTCAATAGGCCTGAAAAGGAACTATCAACGAAGGTACAATATATACATAGAGACCTCGCACACCGCGATACAGCGTAATAACAGTATGAGAACTGGCGTAAGAAATCTAACTTGTTTGCGGGATTCTGTTCTTAAAATAAACACTTGTGCTAACAATGCACACACGTCCTAGTGTAACTAGGAATTGGTACGAACTCTTAACATAATTTGGAACCACATCAATCGTAACATTACCTGGTCGGCTAGAATGGACCCCAAACAGAATGAATTCCATTTGCGAAAACCTGACTATAAAAAAATATTTGTCATAAGGAAACAACAGTATAATTCGGTACTTTAAAAGGAGGCTCGGGGAATCGACTGACGTCAGTGCAGTGCCTCTGGCCGGGAGCTCCTAGGTTCGAGTACCGACAGTAGCTGGATTTTCGACACTAGTTTGTCAGCTAGGTCGAATTTATCCAGCTACCTGGAGACCGGCCGCTTCAGTCGCTGATCAACACCAGGCGAATGCCGGAGCAGAATCCTAACAAACGGGCCACGGACCGCGCGAGATCTTTCCTTCCTCTTCCTTGTCCTATCCTCACCCCTTACTTACACATTTGCGCTAACAGCCACGACACTACCGATGGGGGCCGGTCAGGAGCTTAGAGCTTGTCCCTGCTAGGGCTGTTCTCCACTGGTGGTAGATACCTGATTTGGGAAAACCCGTTAGCTGACTGTAGGTAGGCGCCGGATTTCGCCATTCAATGAGGGGAAAATCACTTCCACTTCTCGAGGAAGAAAACATGCACTCACGGGAGTAATGATCTTAGCATTTGACGCGCCCAGAATCACCAACAATCAATCGGTACTCTAAAAACGAAACTATAGTTTTAACAAGCACACATTATTAGATTAAATTAGATTTATCACTTATTCGGCCATTAAGTTTGAGAACTTCGTGAATACACTAACTTAACAACTTTACAAATTTACGTGAAATCTTTCATAGAACTCCACGTCACAACACCACCGCGGATCACTGAGCTGTTAAGTCTTTCTCACAAACTCGTTTCCCTCAATATCACAACGCCACTGCACTGCTCGTAATTTATTATTATTATTATTATTATTATTATTATTATTATTATTATTATTATTACACTACATAGTAGACTAGTAATTGAATAATATTAAAGATTTTTGTAATACACACATAAACATTTACGGAACTAATTTATTTTTAAATTTGCTCAGGCTTTAAGGAAAATGATCGAAGATTGTCACAGACAAACCGTTCCAGTCGCTAATCCTTCGATTCGCGAATGAATATTTCCCAACGTCCGTTTTCTGAATTCTTATCTGAATTTTGGGCATGTGATCCGCTCCGCCGAAATATGTAGGTTTCCCTAGTCGACTTTGAATTTCTTTCCACGCTCGAAGGCCTGCGTTCGCTTTATACGTAGCATAGAGCCGCGACTTTATTCTCCTCCTTTCGAGTGACTCTCATAATCATTTATTCTTGGTACCCCTGAAAGTCAATTGTGATCCTCTATGTTGGACCTTTTCTTGATTCCATTGCTGCAAAATTCTGTATGGGTCCCAACATCGCGCTATTTTCTAATATGGATCACACTAATGACATACGCTAGTTCTTTGGCTCTCACTGTACTCTTTTTCAGAATCCATGTAATAAAATGTAAAGATCTCCTGGCTTTCCCTACAACGAAATTTACTTGATTTTCCCAGCTCAATTTACTGCCTAGCTGTATTCCTTAATATTGCAAGACGTGACTCGAGGCATAACATTACTGTTCAATTTGTACGCTGTTTCGTCCTAACTTCGAGCCCTACCAAACGTGATGGCCTTGACCTTCGAACTGTTTATTTCCATGCTGTTTCTTTCCGCCAAGATGGTTAATTTGTCTAAGCCACGCTGCAAAATATCCTTGCCCACCTACAAGTTGAAATTCCTATAAATTGCGCAGTCGTCTGCAAAGAGTCGTACATTCGAAGCTAAATTTGTCGGCAATTCACTCACGAAGACAAGAAACATGAGAGGTCCAATGACACTTCCTTGTGGAATTCCTAACGAGATGTTTCTCGAGGTTAATAAGTAACTTCCGATTCGGACCTTCCATTTCTTGTCCCGTAGGTCGCTTATCCAGGCTACCACTCTAGTGTCTATACCCAAATCTATTAATTTCTTTATAAGACGATCGTGTGGAACAACATCAAAAGCTTTGGCAAAATATATTTCTATCGCGACGATCCTTCTCCCTTCATCAATTACGTCGGTAGGTTCTGTAGAAGTGAAGCTAGCTGGCTTTCGTATGAAAAACCATTCCTGAAATAGTGCTGACCCTGATAAAGCCATTCCCTGCCCACCCATTCTTTCCTGATATAACTAGAAATTAGATGTCTCATGAGATTGCATACGACTCATGTAAGGCTTACCGGTATATAGTTACCAAGTATTGGCTTGTCACCACTTTTATAAATAGGTACTACGAGAACCAGCTTCCAATCTTCCGGTACGCAAGCGTTGTTTACAGATGCATTAAGTAACCTAATTAAATATGGGAGAATAGACTCTCCACCTAATTTAATAATGTCCGTGGAAATACAATCTGGGCCTAGTGATTTTCAGTATCGTAAAGTATCTGCCAGCGTTAATATCTAAATACTAGATTTCTACTTGAAAACAGAGTTAAAATACGCTAAAATACATCTAAAATACAAGTTAAAAGCATTTGCTTCTTCTCTGAAGTCTGTTTTTAGAGAATTATTAACACGAACAACTGGAATCTCGTCTTCACATTCCTTCATTCTTTGAACGTACTTAAAAAATCTGACCAATCTGACCAATCAATTGGTGCTCAAAAGAGTCAGATTCAGGAAAAAATTTCGGAAGATTTTTTCTCATCAGTTCTGTATGTTTTTGGGGGTGAATTCGAATTTGATGTTTGCCACCTCAGTAGGTCGGCTTCATAGAGAAAATTGCGAAACACAAAAAAAATCGCCCTGTTATTAGTTTTTCACATGCCTTAAAGACTATGCGTTTTAACGAAACAATTGTTATTTATAAAATAAAAGTACATAAAATTTCTTACAAAACGCATACATTAACTTTGAATTTCTGAATAGCAGTTAAGGCTGTAGTGCGCGATGAAAAACTAAAGCGCAGCAGCGCTCTAGTTGCTTTACTTTATCATGCTTGAAGACAACTTTTGTGAAAAAATAATTGGCATTGTTAGAAGATTAACCCTTTGACACTCATATAATCAGTAGGGACGTCGTTCATCGCGCGGAGTATCAGTAAATCCTTGAAACATACAACATAAGGAACGCGGGCTTTAACTATTTTTGGACAAGGAAGAAAATTATCTTCAATCACTTTCATCAATTCTTCAATAATAAATTGTTGTTTCAAGAAAACTAAAAATAGATTGCATCACTGAATCTACATCACCTCTGCAGAACCTGACTATGGTTTGGGTACCTGTTTTCTTTGGGGATTAATGACTGCTTTCATGCACATCAAAAAGCATGTGCATCCGCAGCTAACAAGTCATTTACTGCCTCTACGTAATTTATTATAGAAAATCAAAAATCATTATGATTTCTCGCGAGTCATAAAACAGTTTCTCTAACAGCTAATTTCCACACAGGAAATACTAGATTTCGTTTTGATTTTTGATTTGTGTCTCACGAAGTCTCGTGTTTCCTCCTCTCCACAAATAAAACAATGAGTTTTGAAAACTAAGACAGGTTGAGCAATGATTGTCAGGTTGATGAACGTAGTTGAGATGATTCAACCTCTTCTTGAGCTCTCTTCACATAAGCAGAAATCAATTTTGCCGACAATAACCTAATTATCGGCAAATCACCGACGTAGGAATGTTTAGCCTTGTTTCCACGTCAGTAATTGGTTAATATTTAGATAAATAAGATTCGTAATTGAGAAAACAAAAATTACATTTTTAAAAAACCACCATACAACGGCAATTGGATAATCTGTGTTGTCCAATGATTCCTTACCCTAGTTTTATTCTATAGGGATACTCTATTTCTCTTTTAACCTGGATTTTGCATTTCCAAGGAACTATAAAATTTCCTGGTTCAATAGCGAAATTTTCAGGATTTTTGTGCAATTTTCTACGCGAAGCAGACATTTTCTGAGATGGCAAACATCAAATTCGTATCCCGCACTCTCAAAAACAGAGAACCGTTGAGAAAAAAAACTATTATTCAATGGACTATTAGGCAAATATCGAGAATCTTGTCCTACGGAGTCGGCCGGTCTACACCTGCGCTAATCCGTTGTCCCAGACAAATCTGTTGACGAGGAGTTTTATGAAACTACAAGGAGCATATTGTTAAAACTTCAGACCGTATGTTGTAGCTAAGCTAAAAGCGGCTTCACACATGCGGCATTCGGCGAATCCCGAGCAACAGCTCGCCGAATCCCGAGCAGTGTGGACGGGTTGCTTGCGATTCGCCGAGCGCCGAACATTCGGTATTCGCCCTCCCCACCGCGTGTCGGTCTTTGGGACACATCAAAGGGAGGAAGCATTCGCCAAACACATCAGCTGTTCGAGATTGGGCGAGCAGTGCCTCGCTGTTCGGTGAATGCCGAATGGATGGAGGCCTTTAGAGGAAAGATAGCACCGCTTACAATTTCCGACCGTTAAATAACCCGAGAAATCTTGCAAAGTTAATGAATATGTAAATATATTGAGCGCGGGGACAGAAAACGAAGTCCAAAGGAAACAGCCATTTTCTTATGTACAGAATACTTTAAGTCAACACATGAATCACTATGAAATTATCTGTTTATCCACAACAGAAGCATGTTGAACGCAATGAATCTGGAAAAGACAAAAATATGTAGACTGCGTCAGTCAATGCACGGTCGTGTTTGTCAATAGAGCGATAAAGCAACCGCCCGAGGTGTCCTTGGTCTTTATCGTGTAGTGCAACACGCACGGAACTCAGAAAGGCGACTGCTTCGAGCGACACCTCATCAACCGACGCCACATCAAAGAAGCGCCCTCTCGACTCCGTTGGTCAAGGCACGCCTCGGGTCGCCGCCCTTTTGCTTTCTCCTCCACCGCCGTTCTTCCCTGGCGATGCTGCTTCGGACCGGAATCCGCAAACTTTTAATTCTCCCACCCGCTACTGAGTTTAAAAAAGAGGTTTCTTGGATGGACAGATCACATGCAGAGAACCTGAAGAGAACATTCTCTCGCAACGCCACAGCACGCGTCCGCGACCTCTGCACGACCTTGTGCCAGGGATCATCTCCTGCGGGCACCCGGCGCAAGTGGAGACCGATCCAACTCCTTTCAAACGCAATAAAGTGCGTTGCCCCAGGTAATCCCCACCTCCCCTCTCGCCGCGTCCCGGCGGTCGCCGTCGTGCATGACGCAGAGCATGAATCAAACCAATACGGCGCAATACGGATGCAACATCGATGGCCAGGTTTTCAAGACATCCGTGTTTCAATAAAACATCCATTGATTAAACGCCGATGATTTTAAAATGGATTGGGTTTGGTTGTTTTTTTTAATGAAAAAGTAGCATAATCACAATTTTGTAAAAAGTTAAAATATGAAAAAATAACTGACGACCACGAATGTCAGGTTACGTGCTTGAACGAAGCGCTGTTTATTCCACCTTCACCGTACAATTGGAAATGCTTCACTCCCCCGATAGATGACCCAAATGCCCAGGTACGTCCTATGCATTTCCCCGAATTTCCCACGCTGAGAGGCGATCAACGTATGGGCAGTAGGTTTAGGGCCTCCTACCTGTTCCCGCATCATTCTATGGTGAACTATTCTCACCCTGCGCGCTCAGGCTATCGGGTCCAGTTTTGTTAATTGTTCCCATCATTTTTTGTTTCTGTTTTTAGTTAAATCTGATTTATAAATTAATAAACACGACCACTCAAATTAAATTCTTCTCCGCACGAACGTACATGTTATGGGGATACTGAACCTCTTTCAAAAACACGATGTTTAAAGCATCGATAGTTTCTGGGAGATGCATTATTAATAACGATGTCTTGTTGTCGAGGTCTCATCCCCAGCGGGCAGGACCCTCGCTGAAATAATTATATGAGTCGTCATTATCATCAATATTGTTTATTACAATAGCAACTTTCGATGACTTAGCCATCATCAGTTTTCTAGTACAAGAAAAAAACATTAAAATGTGACCTAGCGTTAAAAACAAAAAAACATTAGAATAAAGAAATTACTAATAATTTAAATTTTTAGAAAATATATTTAACATTTTAAGAACTGAAAGAAAGAGGACGGTGTTTAATCATTTAATATTACAAGATGGTGAATGAAAGGGATCCTCACTACCACGTCACGCGTTACACAACTTGTTCCATTTCTTTGTTCCTCCAAAGGCCCTTTCTTTTCTTTGCCACTGCCTTGATGAAATATTCTTCTCACTTGCTCAAATGAACTCGACGATGCACAACTCGCGTAACTAATAAGCGCTAGTGACAGAATATACGCAAATAACCTTCGGTCAGCAATAGAAAACACATCTATAAAATATAATTCTTTGAAGAGTCCAAATAAATTTCCATATGACCCATTAGCCTTCCCACTCACGTCTCATGTACATCTTAAAGATTTGCAATGTCATAATACATTGCCTACGTTCAAGATTTATTTCTTGACTTGACATTAAATTTGAAATATGTGAATGAAACATTAGTCACAGATTATTGAGAGTTGTTTCAAGTACAAATAAACTATCATTACTTTGAAACATCGCTCGGCCTTTTTTTCCCTCCTCCTCCTTCCCAAGGACTCAGCTCAATTAGAGACAGGGTCTGTCGCTTATCTTCCCTGACCAAAGAGATGGCACGAATGCTAAGGGAAGTCAGCCCTAAAGAAAGAAGTGGAGACAAGGGAGTAGCAAGGATCGCGCACGGTGACCAATAGATAGTTTGTTGAAATATCAAAGCAGTCAGCTTCGATTATTTTCATTAGAGAAATTGAGACAGTCATCCACAAAGAGGCATCGCCCTATCCAGCTTCCGTATTAGCTATCGCCGAATATCATCCACGTCGCGAGATACGTTTTAAAAGATGAGACCATCGCCTGTCTTATTACGTTCGGAGGTACTCTCATACTATATTTTAGTTACTACATGTATGCCCCATAGTTTCCTAACTTACGCGAGAGTTATTTCTTGAGATCTCCCGGAACACTCTCCAGACCGATTACACGTGAAGCTCTCTGCCATTGTCCATGTTGTTTTGCTCAAAACGAACAGTGTGGGGATCTAAAGGTCAATCATGGAGTGTCCTGAGGTCTACAGTGGTAAGTTTTTCAGCGACATGCACCGCATCAAAAATTTTGAAGTTGACGAAAAGAACAAAACACCCATGAGAAATGTACTTACTTTAAAAGAAATGAAATTATTATTTTAAAAACACTGTGAGCAGAAGTGCCAGAAGAGAACGATAGTCTCTTTTCAAAAAGTGTCCCATTCAAGAATTTTATTTCCCTAAAACCTTAACTTTTTCCGCATTCATTGGAATCCCAATATAACTAACCATGTATGACGTACTAACCCTCCAGGGATTTGCATTTCGTTCTAGTCGAATAATATATTAACAAACTTGTTTTTTTTTTTCTAACTGCAGACATCTTCCACTTCTCACTGAGAAAAGGTGTCTGATAGGACAGCAGACTGCGGTGAGAGCACCACTTGCAACGCCACCTTTCGTCCTTGAAGGGAAACCGTCCTGCCTACTCATTAAATAGGAATCTGCCATGTTTAAAGCTGTCCTCCAATTCAAATGTGCTAAACCTTTTTGGCGATTAAAATCTTTAAACTTCATTGTATAAATTAGGAAGAAAATGGATGTTGAAGATAATTCTTTTAGATTTATTTACCAATATCTCCCCTGACAAACCAAAGATAAAAAAAGAAAGGTATGAGAAAAATTAGTTTTAAAACACTTAAAATGTTATTCACCTATAATTTTCCTGCTCACGTTCACGTGTCCTGCTTATCAAATATCAATTTAAAAAACATAATTTTACTCAAATGACGAATGTTATGCGATAGGCCATTTCCTACCAAGGCCTACCAATCTATTTCTAACGTCAAATGCGTCAGAGTTTGAAGATTAGTCCCAAAGTACAAAAAATATTATATGTTTTCGGAAATCCCAAAAACTGTCAATGTGTCCCTCCTCCATTTAAAAAAATGCTATAGTCTAGAGTAACCCAGAGTCTTTTGTTTCTCACATATTACATCATTCGTTAAACAAATTTATCACGAGCAATGTTTGGAATAGTATGGAACAAATCGGCTTATCAAATTATTGTGACTAACAGTAGTCTCCGCACGACAGGCGTGTAGAAATGCCTGCGTTTGTACACGAATTTCTGAAATATTAAATCCTTGAAGAAAGTTGTTGGATTAGTTACAGACCGTTACCTACACGAAGTGTGTTAACGGCACCACACCCGTTCCTTTCTAATTTGTGATAAATAATCCGACCGGGGTAAAGTAGATAACGCAGACCGGTGCTTGGAAAGAAAGGTCTGACACACTGATGCATTTCGGAACATAGTTTTTCAAGGTCCTTTCGAGATGCTTAGACCTAGAACTCCACATTTTAATGCTTATTGTGCTACACCTGCCTTAAAATTTGTTTTCGTGCATGGATAAGAAACAGAACATGTTCGAAACATTAGACGACATTGAAAAGTACACTTCTGTTTTTAGACAAAGTCCTACTTTTTTTTATTTGACATAGACACTATAATTTCAAAAAACATTTCGTAGTTTTACGATTACGGAACTGCATTAATGTTGTACCCAATTCAAATATATCCATGTGCGCACACACACACACTATATATTGTAATATAAGCGGGGGAGGGCGCCAGGTTCAGCTCCTGAAATGTGGCTGGATGGAAGTGTTGGGAGGTCATGAATTATCACACTGAGTCATTTTATAATAAATTGTGGTTTATTCCTGGCACCATGAGCTGCCAGGGAAGTTACAGGTCGCAAAGGGCGACGCAAGTTTCTTATTATCTCTATTCTGTGAGCTCATTTCCCTAATTACTAATAGGCTAATTCCCTTAAGGCTAACATATACGGCTTAATCTCTAATGACACATGCAATCCACCATCTACGATCTGCAGGGCCTGAGCGCGGCCACTATTAATTTCTCGCCGTAAAATTGTCCTGCGAGGCAGCTTCGCCTCGTAGCTTTCACCGCTGGCTGTGCTGTCTCCACGAGCTGGCCGCGCGGCGATCCTTGGATGCGGAGGCGGCGAGCGGTCCCAGGTCACCGACCTCCCGCGGTGCGTCGCTCCTCAGCTGGCGGCGGGGGCGGCGGCGGAGTCGCTAGACTGTGCGGACTCGGCCGGTCGAGGACCCACGGGCGCTGGCCGTAGCGTAGTATGGGCAATGAATGAACCAGACGTGAATGGCGGCGGAGGCAGACGGGCCTACACAGATGTAGCGCGGAATCCTGCGATCTCCCGCCCGAGTTTCCTCCGCGGCAAATCCACGGTGCCGTTTTACGAATGTCTTTGCACTAATGCCGGCCTAATCAAAATAAACTTCGACTCTGGGAACGTCTTTCCCCAGTCGCGTTCCGATCCTCATTAAGTTCCGATCCTCATTAAGTTCCGATCCTCATTAAGTTCCGATCCTCATTAAGTTCCGATCCTCATTAAGTTCCGATCCTCATTAAGTTCCGATCCTCATTAAGTTCCGATCCTCATTAAGTTCCGATCCTCATTAAGTTCCGATCCTCATTAAGTTCCGATCCTCATTAAGTTCCGATCCTCATTAAGTTCCGATCCTCATTAAGTTCCGATCCTCATTAAGTTCCGATCGTAAGTTCTACTCTGCGAACATCTTTCCCTAGTCGCGTTCTGATCATAAGTGTCCCTCCTCTCTGCATCTAGTGTTAAAGAAAACTCTCTTCCCCCCTCCCAAAACGTTTCTGAATCTGTAAATTTACCCCTTCCCTCATAGCGAAGCTTCCCATTGGCTGAGGGTAACTGCGTTTCAGCATTCTAATTTACCAACCAGGTTGCAGTTTTCTTGTAATTTTCCAAAGATTGTTCTCTTTCTAACTCCGGCTTCCCTCCTCTCTCTCACTTCCTTTGTACACGGTTCCAGAAGCTTCTTGCAGCTGTCTGGACACGTGTTCACGCAGTAGCGCATTTTCAAGGGCCATAAATGGTCGGCGGAGGCTAATCGGCAGCCTGCTATGGTTAATTTCTAAATAGCCCCTGTGGGGATCCGGGCGCCTTAGGCGAGGCGCGTGGCAGCGGGTGCGGGGGCGGGTATTGTTTGAAAAGGGTCTCGTTCACGAAGCGTCATAAACGTGTCTTTTTTCTAATCGACACCCGCGTCAACCCTTCGGGACTCCGCGTTCCTTCCCCGGGTGCGCGGCAGAAAAAGGGGCGCGAGGGCGTGCATTGTTCGTTGGGGGTCGGCCGACTTTTACGATGGGTAATAAACGCGTCCGCCTCTGGCAGGCCTGAGTGGGGTCGGGACAAGCTCTGCTGCGTGACAAAGGGCCTTCTTGACAAAGGCAGCGTCCCTCGACCTACTTTTGCCTCTGTGGGAGCTATCTCTAGATATAATAATTATGCTGTTATTGGCGACGCCACAATAAAATTATTCTAGTGTGATTGGTGACGCCACAATATATATATATATATATATATATATATATATATATATATATATATATATATACACACAGGATGTCCGGGAAGAACAGTCGAAACTAGGTAAATAAGTTTTTAAGACAATTTAAAACTTACTTTTGTCTAATAAACTACTTGGATATTCCGAATAGCTGAGCCGCAATAAGTACTCAAAATTTGGTTTGAAGAAATTAAAAAAGCACCCGAATTGTGCAAATTGGGCAATTGTCGAATTGTGTAAATTAGCTGGTCTCTGCCTTTTTTTGGAAGAGCCATTCCTTGACGTAAAAAGTAAATAACGTAGTAATTAAAATTGTGTATCGAAGGTCGGGATATACTCCGTGTGGCTCTACTTTCGTAAACAACAGTAAACAAAGTCAAACGTGGAAAGGCGTCAGAAAGGCCAAAGAGTATACACAACCGACAATCGAGTGCGCAAGAAAGTGCGTTCAGTAAAGGGAAGCACAAATTTAACGTTCGTTAGCTAAATTTATTTGTTAACAACCGTTAATGATGATTCATCTGTCTTTCGAGTTAACAGATTTTCGAGTTAATTTTACGTTGGTTTCTTAACACGACATTTTAATTTAGGTCGGTGGACTTGGCCATTAGTAATATTGTTACTCCATAATGGTTTCTTTACTGTGATAGGACCTCCATTTTTTTCTTATTTTTTTTCTTTATTTTTTCTTTAATTTTTGATGATTGTAGTTTTAACTTGCACCTTTCTGTATCTTCACTCTTCCATAAGTAAAAAAAACTTTTATTTTTTGAGTAATATCTTTTTAAAATAAAATCTTTCGTGTTTTCTTTACATCTTGCATAAAATTTATTTGCCAGTGATTTTCATCCCCTTTCAACGGTCCTTTAGTAATTTTTGAAACCTATATTCAACTTCTTCGGCGCTGCGCTTTATCATTCATTCATTATTTAAAAAAAACAAATTTGACTAATTTACGCTAGTACAGCGAATTCGGGGGCTGGAATGTAAGCTCGTGGTGGGTACAATGCTTGTTACTTTATGTATTTACGCAACGTTTGTATTTTTATCTTAAAAAATACACAAGAACTTCAAAATTCAAGACCCTCCTTCTCCCCAAGAATCTCCTTTACACCGGGATTTTCGAAACTTAAATCGACGCAGCTCTTAAACTTTTCCTGAAATTGTGTGAAATACTTAATGATATGTTTATCAACTATATAATGTAGTCACAGAAGCAATCGAAGTATTGAAATAATTCATTTCATTAAAATCCTTTAATTTATGATTGAAAATTGGCATTAAAAAAGGTAGACCACTTATTCCAGTTTTAACTGTATGTTGTTCTTGGGAAACAACTTGTATATTGCCTATTGTCTTGTCACGAAAACCGCAATATAGCACTATTTCTATTACATATCAAATGTGGACTAAATTCCAGTAACTAATTACCTGTTCAGCGAGGCCCGATAATAGCGTTTTGAGTTGAGTAGCAAAACACCTGCCAATGCAACAGACCTCTGAACAAACAATAGACTTAAGGAAGATAACAAGTAAAGCATTCTCGCCATTGAGAAATTTGAGCTTGCCCTCTCCTTATCGAATTAATGAATCCAAGCAATCAATAGAAGATGCAATATTTAGTTGATATCAAATATCTTTATTCGTCCTGATAATGACTAGGTGCGTCATAAAGCATTGATTTGAAGAAATTGTTATTCGCCTGTGCAAAATGCACAACAAATTGCAACCAATTTTTAAGTCACATTCTGTCTCGTGTCTTCCAACTCAAAAACAGTCGTGTTTATAATGCTTTTATCACATTTACATCTGCCACGTAATGTTCGCCAATGAACTACGTAAACAGAGAAATATCTGTGCGGATTACAAAAAACGAACGGCCGACCTGGGCACCCACGGACTGATACGTAGCGCTTCAGCATCTAGTTTCGAAGGGTCGCGGCTTCCAATTCCGCCTTTGGCATGGATGTTTGCTCAGCGCTATGGCATTGTGGTCCTTCCAACAATCTTACAATCCTCTTCCTTCCAATCTTGGCCGACCATGGTGGCGCAGGGACTCGTGGCATTTGTGCTCAATACACTACATACGGGCTGTGGGTTTGACTCCTGCTGAAGATATACATCGATATTGCTGCAATATCTGCATAATTGAGTGATATTACATTAGAAAAGAGGTTTTTCTAACAATAGGTATTTTCTAGAGGTTGTGCAACCGCGCAACCTAAGCACGAGCCCCCTCCTGCCCGATAAGGCCTCATGAGCCTCATAGGCGCGATGGATGACGTGACCGGTCGCATCGCAGTAGCTGCACCTGGAGGGAAGTCAGGCGGAGGAGCGTCTGTATACCCCGAAGATACCAACACGTAGAACAGAAATATAAATACAAACAAACAAAAAGAATGGAATGGCTATTGTTACTGACTGAGAACCTTGAGGATATACTGTGAGCTCCCACAGAGTAGTACTGTGTAATGCTGCGATGAGGCAAAGTTCTGAAAAGTGGCAACAGCGCAGTCGCCAAGCTTATTAAGCGATTGGAAAACCCGGACCATCTCAGGAGACGCGAGTCATGGTAAAAACATGTTTCCAAGCACGCATCTTGTCAGGTAGCTGATTTTTGCCGTATTAAAAATATCAAATATTTTGAGAGGCGCAAATTATGCCAAAATATTTCAATATCCATGTTATCCGATTTTGAAGTATTCATCGCTAAAATTTTATAATCGATCCAAATAATAATGGACGAAGCATGAAGGGAACTGACATGAACACAAGAGATATAGACAACGAGAGATAAAACAACCTCGCAGCCAACCTTTGTTTTCTCCAGACTCCCCATTATCAATGCACGACCTTTCTGCACCCGCTTTCGGCTGCATTACTTGTGGGCTGCGGCGGCATGCGCTAAATGAAGCGCGGGCGTGGCACTTGATGGCTTAATGTGGCCGCGAGCGCCCACTAACGTGATGCACCAGCGAGAACAACAAAACCGCTCTTATCGCTGTCACGCGACACTTGTCCGGCGAAGTGCTTTCTTTCTAGCGCCAACAGACCACGCGGCATTCCCGACGTTGAATTCTTCATTGAAAGAAGAAACTTTAAACACTCGTTGTGGCATCGTATTTCTCCATCCGTTCAGGCCAATGAATAGTCAACGGATATAACTCAACGAAGACAATGGCGGAACATCGGACAGAGCCAAGTAGGCATCGCGATATCGCATAACGGAAACAGAAGCGGGAATGTTTCTGATCCATTAGGTGAAATGATAATGGACAACCGGACATTTGGAGCGGATGAAGCGCGATGTCAGGCAGACACGTCAAGGTCGTGGGCAAGGTAACTAGCTGCCCAGGGTTTGGGGCACTACACCCAGAGGTATAAAGTGCCGTGAAGTATAAAATTGAGGGTTGTACAAATTGCTTCGGAGTGGCGGTACATCACCGACTCATAACAGTGTTTTGTTGATTTCGGCGAACCCTGCTGCTATTACCCCAAAAGCAACGGCAATGTCTATTACGTTAACAAAAACAAAAACAAAAAAATCATACATTGACATAAAATACTTTAGTTGTTTTTGAAATTGTCAGTCGACAGTAAAATTAAAAATTTTACATTAAAATGGTCTTCATGTAACAACAGCTTTTACTTGAAAAGATCAATAATGGCAATATTACCTACGTTCACGTTAGGGGATAAATATATAAAGATTCTCAGCTGTTAAAAGAGCTGTCTACTACTAACAGAGGCTTGTTAATTTATTTCACATGTTTTCTACGTACAAAAAATTAAGTGGGATTTAATAAAATATAACACAAAACGAAAATACGCAAAGAATTCGCCATTGGAACATATTCCTGCCCCTCGGCAAAAACGTTTATATAAGGCAAAATGTAAAAAGAAAATGAAATAAGGTAATGCGTAGTAAAGTAGTGTATTAGTGTATATAAACACAATTCAGACCCCGATGTTTGATAGAAGAAAAACAAAATCAGGCAAAAAAGTATTTTTAAGCAGCCACCATTCTTCGTTCAACTTCGCATGCGCCTTGCTTCAGCTCGCGCGGGTACACCCCATTCTGGAGTCGGAGAGGAAAAGCGAGCGGATTCAGGGGCTGTTAATCCTGCACGCGCGAGCGCCGGGCTTCCCAGGCGGACACGCAGCTGCGCGGATGTAGTGTGATACCTGATGCAATGCAAATATCCCTTTCCCAACGTACGAGTTCCATTTTCTTTCTCCAAGGCCTACTCAAACGGCGCGTACTTTCCGTTTCCTCGTGGCCCGAGAGGCGTTCTCCGAAGAGCGGCCTTGGAGGGAAGTCCCTGGGCGTCGCGGGGCCATGGCGGGCGCGGAGCGGTGGACGGCGCGGGCGGGGCGGGGCGGGGCGGTGTTCTCTCGCGCGCGCGGTGCGCGGAGCGGAGCGGAGACCAGCGGACCCCTGCGGAGCGGCGCGCGAAACGGCACTGACGCGAAACTGCCGCGCCGCGCCGCGAAGAGAAGAGAAAGTGACAAGATACGCGCATTCGCTCGCGCCCGCACCTGCTCAGAGCGGAACCGCTTCGCGCAGGAGCTGGCCACCAACAGAAGTAGAGCCGACACGACGACTGCAAACTGCACCCAACATATTTGTTGGTCCATTTGAACAGAGATGATATCTCCAGTAACTCATATACTCCAACAACTGTTGCCTGTTACTCACGTCAAGGTGAATAAAACCTAAGTAGTAGTAGAAACTAACTTTTCCACTATTTTCTTCAAATTGTGTGAATCAAAATGAGCATTTGCTTCATTTCATCAGTAAATAATGCGAAATTTTCAGTCACGGAGGTCACCGCACATAAGTGAGTTTTTGTTGCTAAGGTCAGCGAGTGTGTTTTATGTTTGAAACAACAGAAAATGTATTTTCACTCTTGAATGTCCATATAAGAATCGTATGATGAGGATGATGTTGATAATAATAATAATAATAATAATAATAATAATAATAATAATAATAATAGCGACTTTTTTCTTGAATTCACGAGTACAAAACAAACTACTGTACTCGCGTTATTAGACCTGTAACTCATTAGCGGGAATTATTTCATATGATAAGAACGTTATCAAATCTAACGTGGGCACGGGAAAGAAGAAATAAAACAAATTTTCATAAAGTTTATGTTTTTCCTTTTCACTTGAGAACAATTCCTTTTAGTACATACATTAATTTTATGCTACAACAAAAGAAAATGGCCCGTGTTTATAATAATTTCTTTTTTTAACATTTTTCGTCGATTTTGACTAATAAAGAATTTTTATACTTCCTTCATTTTGAAATAATTTTCGATCATTTCATTGGTTTTAATATTATTTCAATGGTACTTTATTCAAATAATATTTACGAGATGCATCATCAAATATTCTGCACAGAATTCCCTAGTAGAATATTCGATTTCTTCGCACAGAGGTAAAGAACAGTCGAAAACAAAAGTTTTGCGAGCTACGTCCACTTGAACGAAAGGAAGAAACCTATCTTACATCAGTAACATATCTAGCACGTAGAGTTGATCATTTGAACTAATTTTGATCACATTTTTACGTCATATTTCTTTGATTTTAGGGCATTTTAAAAACATTTTAAGAGAATTTTATTTATTCTTTTTTGGCAATGTTTCAGGTTATCAATATTCATCCCCTATTTAATAATAGTAACTGAGTATATAGGTTTACTTTTGCCATTCGTACTCTGAAGCTATGACCTGTACTAGTACACTGTATGATAAAAAGTATCCGGACACGTCCAATGTGGTATGGTGTGGTCGTGTTTTTCATGGAGGGGGGCTTGCACCCCTCGTTGTTTTGTGTGGCACTATTACGGCACAAGCCTACATTGATGTTTTAAACACCTTCTTGCTTCCCACTGTTGAAGATCAATTCGGGGATGGCGACTGCATATTTCGACACGATCGAGCACCTGTTCATACTGCACGGCCTGTGTCGGAGAGGTTACACATCAATAACATTCCTGTAATGGACTGGCCTGCACAGAGTCCTGTCATGAATCCTATGGAACACCTTTGCGAGGTTTTGGAACGCCGACTTCGCGCCAGGCCTCACCAACCTACATCGATACCTCTCGTCAGTACCCGTGAAGAATGGGCTGCCATTCCCCAAGAAACCTTCTAGCACCTGATTGAAAGTATGCCTGCGAGAATGGAAGCTGTCATCGAGGCTAAGGGTTGGCCAACACCCTATTGAATTCTAGCATTACCGATGGAGGGCGCCACGAATTGGTAAGTCATTTTCAGCCGCGTGTCCGGATACTTTTGATCACATAGCGTACATTGCGATTTTTCATTCAAAATTGGTTTTATGCAATCCGCATTGCATGCACGTATTGCGAAAGTGGTGCGGGCTGGGCGAGCGGCCATTTACCCCCGCTGCGTTCAGACAGGGCGAGGCGGGGCGGCGCGGCGCGGCATGAGAAGAGACGGGGAGAGGCGGGGCGGAGGCATGGCGAAGGCGTGGCGGAGGCGGGACGGAGGCGGGACGGAGGCGGGACGGAGGCGGGACGGAGGCGGGACGGAGGCGGGACGGAGGCGGGACGGAGACGGGACGGAGACGAGACGGAGGCGGGACGGAGGCGGGACGGAGACGGGGCGGAGGCGGGGCGGAGGCGGGACGGAGGCGGGACGGAGGCGGGGCGGAGGCGGGACGGAGGCGGGACGGAGGCGGGGCTGAGGCGGGGCGGGGCGGAGGCGGGGCGGAGGCGGGGCGGAGGCGGGACGGAGGCGGGACGGAGGCGGGACGTAGACGGGACGGAGGCGGGGCGGAGGCGGGGCGGAGGCGGGACGGAGGCGGGACGGAGGCGGGGCGGAGGCGGGGCGGAGACGCGGGGCGGAGGCGGGACGGAGGCGGGACGGAGGCGGGGCGGAGGCGGGGAGGAGGCGGGACGGAGGCGGGACGGAGGCGGGACGGAGGCGGGACGGAGACGCGGGGCGGAGGCGGGGCGGAGGCGGGGCGGAGGCGGGACGTAGACGGGACGTAGACGGGACGGAGGCGGGGCGGAGGCGGGGCGGAGGCGGGACGGAGGCGGGACGGAGGCGGGGCGGAGGCGGGACGGAGGCGGGGCGGAGACGCGGGGCGGAGGCGGGACGGAGGCGGGACGGAGGCGGGGCGGAGGCGGGACGGAGGCGGGGCGGAGACGCGGGGCGGAGGCGGGACGGAGACGCGGGGCGGAGGCGGGGCGGAGGCGGGGCGGAGGCGGGGCGGAGGCGGGGCGGAGGCGGTGCGTAGACGGGACGTAGACGGGACGGAGGCGGGGCGGAGGCGGGGCGGAGGCGGGACGGAGGTGGGACGGAGGCGGGACGGAGGCGGGGCGGAGGCGGGGCGGAGACGCGGGGCGGAGGCGGGGCGGAGGCGGGACGGAGACGGGACGGAGACGGGACGGAGACGGGACGGAGGCGGGACGGAGACGGGACGGAGACGGGACGGAGACGGGACGGAGACGGGACGGAGACGGGGCGGAGGCGGGACGGAGGCGGGACGGAGGCGGGACGGAGGCGGGGCGGAGGCGGGACGGAGGCGGGGCGGAGGCGGGGCGGAGGCGGGGCGGAGGCGGGGCGGAGGCGGGGCGGAGGCGGGGCGGAGGCGAGGCGGAGGCGGGGCGGAGGCGGGGCGGAGGCGGGACGGAGGCGGGACGGAGGCGGGACGGAGGCGGGACGGAGACGGGACGGAGGCGGGGCGGAGGCGGGGCGGAGGCGGGGCGGAGGCGGGGCGGAGACGCGGGTCGGAGACGCGGGACGGAGGCGGGGCGGAGGCGGGACGGAGACGGGACGGAGGCGGGGCGGAGACGCGGGGCGGAGGCGGGACGGAGGCGGGACGGAGACGCGGGGCGGAGGCGGGACGGAGACGCGGGGCGGAGGCGGGGCGGAGGCGGGACGTAGGCGGGACGGAGGCGGGACGGAGGCGGGGCGGAGGCGGGGCGGAGACGCGGGGCGGAGGCGGGACGGAGGCGGGACGGAGGCGGGGCGGAGGCGGGGCGGAGGCGGGACGGAGGCGGGACGGAGACGGGACGGAGACGGGACGGAGGCGGGGCGGACGCGGGGCGGAGGCGGGGCGGAGGCGGGGCGGAGGCGGGACGGAGGCGGGACGGAGGCGGGGCGGAGGCGGGGCGGAGGCGGGGCGGAGGCGGGACGGAGGCGGGACGGAGGCGGGGCGGAAGCGGAGGCAGGGCGTTGAGAGCGATGGGAGCGGAGCGTGGCGGGTGAACAAATTTATCAGAAAGAAACGTGAACACATCTATTTTTTTAAATTAACTTTAAAAATCTATCGAATACTTCGATAATGACTTATTTCTTCCCTAGCCATGAAACAAAAACAAATTCAATTTCAAGGCAGGTACACTTTCTTTAGCAACTCTATTAAGAAAAACTTCAAAACAACATACGCTCACGCACGTGGGGGAGCGACGCTGATCTAGATATTGATTACAAAATATTTAATAACAGTCATCAGAGTAGCTTTCTCCCGAAGTAAAAACTCAGGGAAATCCACAAGATATTAAAATCCAACAGCACTAGTTCGCGTTGTCGCAGAAACAAACATTTTCTCCTTGATAGATGCGCCCCAGCACCCTTGATACCTACTAAAGAATTTCCTTTACATAAAACAATGCGTACTTCGAATTCCATACATCCACCAATTAGTATCCAACTCAAGTGTATAGAAATGGGCAGCAGTATCCCCTTCCCATATTCTCCGAAGTTCAAGAATCTATCGTTCACTTTCCCACAGAACGATTCCCAATCTTCAGCTACAATGCCTGCGGAAGAGGTTTTTTTTTTTTTTGTTTTTGTTTTTTTTTTTTTTTAAACTTTTGGGGTTGCACATTTACAATGTTTCAATGAAAGATAATTTTTTGATGCGTACTTCCTACAACAATGAATTACTTATTACCGAACATGGAATACATAATTGTTCCAATACTTGAAATTCATGGGAAACAAAATGGTAAATTTCATACGAATAGAATGTAATCTTTTTAACTAGTAGCTAAAATCACTGCAGTCTAAATTCTAAAAGATGGAGTGTCAAATAGGTTAAATAAGAATCCATTTTAATGCTGTTTCTTGATATGATGTATATTGCTGGTATATTGGGGTCACGATGAATGGTTGAATTCGATGTACACCAGAAAGCAATAACCGTTGTTTGCACAGGTTTCGATTGGGAAAGTAAAATTGATAAATTTTAAGTGATACCAGCTTCCCACATCTGTAACACCTAAACACACATCTGTAACCCCACACCTAACACACATCTTCCCACATCTGTAACTCAAAATTGTTATATTAAGACTATATAGAGAAGAATTTTATTGTATGCAGATAGATGTGAGCGTCAATTTAGAGGCCAATAAATTTTATTAAACCGAAATTGTGCTTCAAGTTTCGTGTTCGTAAAGTATGATTTCTAAGTCGGCAGTTGAAATGCAGCCCTCGATTCTTTATTTGGTTGGCTTAATAATTTAGCGTTAGTGGACGGATGAATAAAATGGGCGATAACAAAGGATGAGGGAAATGTCTACAATAGTCATATTACTATGATTAAATTCCAAGTAAAGGGCTGCTATTCAGCAAAAAAATATCTATGAGCTTATTAAATTAAATCAAATACGCGTGTGCGTGTATTTAGCGGGAAATCCGTTTGGTTACTTAAAAGACATTAATTTACTCATTCTATTGCACGCTTAAAGATAGCCCACCAGTACAGCTGAAAGTATGATATTTCGTAATGAAACTAAACTGTCTTTTAACAGTCTTCAAATATTAAAGAAGAATTACATTGAGCAGAATGCGAATATTTGCAGGAATCATCATCATTCGTAAATGCGAAGAGACAAATTGTATTGTTCTCGACCGAGCGGTGGGAAGAGAATCAGTTCTTACGACTCTCACCGCGTAAAATTACTCGGCTACCCAACATACCGCTCAAACCTTCGTTCGCCTTAAACAAATACTACAAACCCCAAAATGGAAATACTATATGTGATACAAGACCTTTGAGGACGGCCATTCCTGATCGCGAGAAGGAACGAGATCCGATGGATGTCATCCAAATGGATGTCATCCAAAAGAATTGACCCCGTTCACTGTCATGCCCGGAGGGCTCCCAGAAAAGATCCTTCCATGGGCACTGTATCAATGAGTACCGCACGGGCATAGAACAAGAGTTTTTGCTGTTCACGGCCGTATCATCGAGACGCCGGAAGAAGCGGAACGAAGGGCGAGACGAGGCATAGGGACGAAGCAGGAGGGATCGAAGTCGAAAGGACGAGACCGGACAGGACGGGACGAGGCAGGGCGAGGCGAAACGCAGATACGGTTGAGCGCGCCGCAGGAGAGAAAGCGGAAGGCGGGCACGGCGGGCTTTTCACCTTTTGTGGGCGGCGCGGAGCGCGCCAGAGCGCGCCAGAGCGCGCGTCGCCGCGGCTCGCTCGGGGAGCGGCTCGCTATCAACGGCGGAGGAAGCAGGAAGCCGCCGCAGGGAAGCCCCGCGCCCGGTGCGCCGGCGGGCGCATCTGCCCGGGGCGGTCGCCCTCCTTTGGAGAGCACAACTCTCCTTTGGTGGCAATTGCCAATGGCTCACTGCGAAGGCCGTCACTCGCTTTGGGAATGAACATTTCGATATTATCAAATTCACACGTCACTCACGGAATACATCACTAGGGGGCGGATTTTAATGAAATGTCATTTTTCCCCTTTAAAACAATGCCGTTTAGTAAACAAATTCATTTCATGTTATGACAAAACGAAATGACCCACTTTTATACGTCATTAGTTTGTTTGTTTGTTTGTTTTTTGTTTTGTTTTTTTGCATTTTTCGTCGATTTTGTCTGTCATTTTTTTACCTTGTTTCATCATTTTTACGGCATTTTTAGCTGATTTCGTCGATTTTAATATCATTTTAATGGCACAGTCTTCAAATAATATTTACGAGGTGCAACAAATGTTCACCACAGAATTCCTGAGTAGCCTATTCGATTTCTTCGCTCATATATTGAAATGTCAACTGTTGTGAGCACAATGGGATCTAAGGTTCTTGCGACGCTTATTGGCGCCATTGTCAGTTCAATGACCGATTTCGCGATAAATAAAGGCAGAGATATTCTTTTAAAGAACAATCCAAACCCACAGTTGCAAGCCGAGTTCTTTTCAACAAAAAGAAGAAGCCTCTATTACATCAGTAACGTATCTAACAGATTGAGTTTTTCATCTGAAGTGGTTTTGATCAAATTTTTACGTCATTTTTCTTTGTTTTTAGGGAATTTTTAATCCATTTTTTTATCATTTTTGGCAATGTTTTAGGTCATCAAAATCTGCCCCCTATACATAACTTTCCGACGGGAGTCTTGTCGTACCTAACCAGACCTCACCGGAAAAGTAGAAAATATTTAGAACACAAATGCACGATAGATTTTTAATTGCTCGATACAAAGAGATTGCTACCATAAAATGTCGCAAGACAATTCAAAAGTATGAAGCATTGTTTGAACGCAAAAAGAACTCATTCATGAGATTCGCGCGGTGTTTTCTACTTATAATAGTGGCTTCTAATAAGAGTAGAGAATGAAGTGAGAAGACTATTTATCTTGTAGAAGAGCTTAAAGGAAGAAGTGCGGACGCGTTATTGTTAAACTCTTTTCAGGGGTGATCGACAAATCTCGATTTCATGTTCGTAGGAAGTTCCCTTATCAAGAAAAAACATTGTGAGAAAAAGAGACGTAAAATTATTAGGTCTAAACGACTCTTTCCATAATTATTAACATATCGAAAAGTTTGATCATTTCAATGTAGTTGGAAGAACAACCATAAGACTCGGTGAATAAAAGTACTGTCATGAGAAAATAATTTTTCTCGCATCTCCAGAACATAAATATTTAAGCTACTACTGAATAAAGCAGTACACACACATGTGTCTACATGAAATTCGTTTGCTCTTAAGTAAACGTTTATTATCTCTTCTTGTTTTTGCAAATTTTCACGCAACGGGTAATGCAGATTTGTACAGTTCTCATCGGCCCACTTCCTCAAGTATACTAATTTATTTTCCGATCACTCGCAAGCAAGTCACCCTACTCGACAATCTACCTAACCACTTGAGCTGCATCCAACTGGACAGTTTAGATATTGATTTACTAGGCGGTGCTCGCTTTTCTACACGTTATTCATCTTAGTTCACCACATGTGTTAGTAATTATCGGGGCGCAATTAAAATCTTAAGGGATCTTGTAATCATGACCAAACTTAGAGGTTTGCTGTTAACATTGAAGTGTGTATTGAACACGCGTAATCAAAATTAATATGAAAATAAACTGATGCGTAATCTTTACCATTAAATAGGTATGTTTGAACTAACCAAAATTATTTAAAAACGTATTCGATCCTTATTCATCGGGGGCCCTAAGCACTTGTTCAGTCTGCTCCCGCCCTTGGGTAACATCCATCACTTGAGAACGCTTAAGAGCCTGGAGCTGCAAATATTCCTAAACGGGAAAGTCTTCTCGTTTCCTCGATTCCAGTCACTACAGAAGTTCTACGTCGTAGGGTCAAAATAATCAAGTCTCGGAGAAGAATCTGAACACTGTCTTCTCTGTTTTTTCAAGGCTCCCACCGAAAGAATCCCGGTGGATAGTCTGGGCAACGCTCATCCCTCGGTTCGCGGACCAACCTTAGCCCATCCCTCTGGGAACGGGTGCGTCTCGGCGGCTCCTCCCTCAACCGAGGAAAAAGCTTACAACGGGTAGATTCGCGGCAACTCGATGCCGGTACCATACTTCCGCGGAGCTCTGTTCATTGTGCGAAGCAATCTTTCATGGCAAGGTTCCTACAAAATTGATTGGAGAAACATCTAGCGTAATGGCGAAATCACTTTCCACCGTTAGGACCGGAGTTCTATCCCCGCCAAAACTATGTGGAATTTGTGACAAAATAGGCTCTTTGGAGAATTGTCGGGGTTCCCTCATTCCCCTACCACTTATTGCATTTCTCTGTCATCATTATTGTAATCATGTACTCACTACATTACCACTCTTAGGTTTTAATGACCTCAACATTTGAAGGGCCTATAAATGAAAAAAAAAAGCGAGTACTACACCAGGATAGCGAACGAAGTGGTAACACCTCCGCCGTTTTCTTTAATGAGAATAAGAACTCTCTACACTCTGCCAAGTTGAACGTTGAATACGAAAGTGAAATATTTCTTAAATTGTTCTCTTTATAGCCCTTACATTCTTTGTATCCTTTTATTGCAAAATTCGAAACCTCAGTTAATTATCGCACATTCATTGAAGCACAGTTTGTAAGAAAATGTTTCTTTTAAATCATTAGCTATCACGATCAGGAAGATATAAATTCAAACGCGTCATCAACTCAACTATCACTGATTTTGACATAAAACTTCTTTGAGGGTCGTTTGGAACACAAAAAAGAAAATTTTTCACACAGCCCAAATTTATACTGCACATCCGTGAAAAAAATAGAAATCTGTTATTTGAAAACCAAGAGAAAAGGAAAATGAATCATCAATTCAAGTGGCACATCATACCACTCGGATTTCCTCGCAATTTCTACTCAATGCGTCAGTAATATTACTTTTCCTTACGAGCACGTAAGCAAGAAGTAATATGCCGTATTTTTATAGAAGAAATTATGTAATGCGAAAAAGGATGTCGAGATTTTAAGAAAAATACGTTTCCATAATTACTTTTTTTTTTTTTTTCCTTTCCCTTTTCCCTAACGTCTGTCCGTCCGTCCACCAACATCTCTAATGCCTAAATCGTGTATAGGATTTTTCCTAATTAAGTATTCCCAGATCTATCTGGCCAGACTCGAGGTCCTACACATTTGAAATGGAATATTTTATTTTTGGAGTTACTTCACAAGAAGTCCCACGAATATATTCCAAATTTTCTCAGAAACTGCTCAAAATGTTTCTTCCTGTTTTTTTCTCAAATATAAAAAGTTAGCTTGCATTATTATTATTATTATTATTATTATTATTATTATTATTATTATATATACTGTATTCAAATAGTCTTAAGTAATATCAGCCGGCTTATTGGTCCAGGGGCTTGGGGCACAAGCGCTTAAGTACGCGTGAACTTATGGGGGGTGTTCGAATACCGCGTAAGAGTTTATGTTTCAATCGTTATTCTGGCACAGAGAGATTCCCTGAATCTCTGTCAATACCCTAATCCTTCCATAATCTCTTGATCTGGACGGTAACTGTATGAGATATTTCTGTGCTTCGGTATGTGTGATTGAGGAATTGGATTCAACTCGAGAACGATGGTATAAGCACCAAGATGGAGCTCTGGTTAAGTACTTATATGTAGAGCTTCAGGGCCGAGATGGGCCTAAGGGTGTGACTGCGTGATGTCTGGGCAGCTGTCCCCGACAAGAGCGTTGTACAGAGACGCGTTGAGAATGCCGGGTGCCCGGAACCACCGGCTGCATCCCCCCCTCTCGGCCTGGGTGTAGTGTATCTACCGTATCTTGCGTGTTCATTATGCAGCAATGTGGACATTTTAAAGAATGTTTATTTAATAAAAAGTGACGAAACAGTCGAGATGGTTGGCAACGAAATCGGTGTAAACCTTCCCGAAATAAGTATCCATATTTACCATTCAACGAATATAAGGCCAGTTTTCGTAAAAATTCCTTCGAAAAAATGCGTTGATAATATTATGCTTTGCACAGGTTCGAGAATGTGTGTGATGTTAATCTCGAGGGCCGACTGTCCGAGTCTCGTCCTCGCCATGGAAATGTGAAGCGAAGGATTAATTTTGACGTAAAAGTTATTTGGCAAAAATTCTGGAGATCTTGCGGGTTCGAAGCTAGTGAAATATACACCAAATTGTATCCACATGAGGGGTAGGTCCGCAAGCTAATTAGTTTATTGGAGCTGTCTCAAAGATCTGAGCGCAGAAGAGTTTAAGGTTTTTCGTAAATTTCTGTCGAGCATATGGAGCGAGGAGAGACCCACTCCCTGCCACCTCCCATCTCCCAAAATCGCCCCCTTCTTCCCTGCCCATCACTTTTAACTCTGAGTGTACCAGGCTCTTCTTTAATACAAAGTAATTTTTAAAATTAACACAATTCGTGCACAAGGATTATTAAAATTTACTAGTAGAACTCATCGATTAATGCAATGTTTTTTGAATCACAACGTAAATTTCGCACCCCTTCTAGATGCCACTTACAATTCTAGCGATGACTACCACTCAAATTCAAATAATTCACGTCTGCTATTTTCTTACCTAACTTAAAGCCCCATGCAATGAAAATCGTCACTACGTTATCACATATCACTGCGCAGTATTTAAAATATGGCGAAAAAATCCACACATGAAATTCGTACGCCAAGATTCATTTTTCGTCTGATTAGTCCGTAAGTCACGGCTTATGTTCGAAATATGGCTACTATTAGAAGTAGTCGATTAAATAGCAAATACGCCACGAAGTTTGTCAGAGACCAGTCGGGTGCATACAGTTCGTCTGCTGGGGCGGTACCCCGCTGGCGGGAGATACTAGGAGAGGGAAATTCTCTGCAAGCTGACGTCTAGGTCGGCGCCGGATCTCTCCATTCAGCGGGGGGAGAAATAACTACCTCCCAGAATAAATCATACACTATACTAACGGGACTAATGTACTTAGCAGATGACATGCCCGGAAACATCAATACAACAATCTGAGTGTGAGGCATCTTGTATGCTCGCAAAATGTATTTTGGCTTAAAAAAGCGTTGGCTGACCTTAAAGTTATTTAACATAAATCACGGAGCCCTTAGGCATCGTCGGCAACTCGGAAATGCTTAACGGTCTGAGATATATACAGAGAGGTAACGCTAGATGGTATCATGATAGTATGGATTTATGACTGACATATACATTGTCATTCATTACCATTAGAAACTTCTTTCCAGCAATCTGATCCATTCCTATCACAAATCTGCTATTCTTCGTCACCTACCTTTCTTCACATATCTCAGAGACCGTTTTGGCTAAATCCAACTTCATCGGACTAAAATCCGAAGTATGCTTCGAAGCTATTCCTACTTCGCACTTCATCCACCCAATCTGGGTAATGCGATCATTAGCCGGATAATCCGAGAATCAGATTTGGACATTAGCTGTAACTTCACAAAACGCTTCCTATCCTAACTCATTATTTCACTGTGTTACCATATCGTTTCGACTTGGGTCCGGTATCATTCCCACTTGTTGCTCCACATTTCGTGCCCGCTGGGCACTTTCTAGTCTTGCTGTGTGGCACGTTACTCGCTATACGTCTTTACGTAAGCATACGGAAACTATGAAATGGGCGTACGACGCACGCTCTCCTAAAAGTGTACCTACCATTCTCACGTGAATACACGGAAGAAACGATAGTGACATTCAAACACGATTCTAAATTTTATAATTTCGTTGAAACAGATTTATTTACGACATACGACAATTTGGAACAAAAAAGTGTCGTCTTGAAAGTGCATCACTGCCTTTGTTATCGGAACTGCAGTAACTTAAATGTGAACTATTCATAGAAATGTGTGCGTGGCTAGTTTGTAAACCAGTCGTTGATCATAAAAGATAATTAAATTTGTCAAAATTGAGGGTTCGAATGGGTAAACAGAAACGGTACAGCCAGAACTGTTTCTTAAAATTCGGAGCACTATTGAAGGGGGCTAACAATCGGGGTTCATTTACCCTGTAAAATGTTAACTTGTTGCAATCCCCTTGAACTACTTCTTGAATGGCACCATTTTAGAAATAAATTTAAAAATATGTACAATTACATTATCATCAATTGATTACAAAAGTTACAGGATATCAAGTACTTTACTATGAACCCAGGAAAACAAAAGTTTAAGTTTGACGTCAAAACACAAGATGTAACGAAGAATAACGTGCATTTGTTCAACTCAGTTGTAATTTTCAAAGCAAAAATGATGCGAGAAAAGGACCCTAGAAGAGGTTATGGAAACAGCACGATTATTCACGAATCAACAAGAACTAATTAACATAACAACACAATCATAATAATCGTAATATATTTCAATAAATAGAAGAAATTCCAATTTACGAACATGGAGGCAAAAAATATTAAATTACTGGGTTGAATTGCCCACAACACAAGAACAGCTGCAATAAAAGAACATGATAATTCGAGGAAAAATCTATGTTATTTAAAAGTCTACAACCTCAACAAATAGTCAAGGTAAATGTTTTCAAATCCCCTGGTGGAACAAGAGAAAACTGAAGCAATACAATACCTTTAGATGATGTGATGTAATGGGTCAACTGCGTTACGGTCACAGACAGCTCCTGCCAGACCCCGCGTAGTGTTTCGGGAGCGCCGACCAGACGACAGCTATCAACAGTCACAGCACTGGAAAGTCCTTCGGATATTTTGCCTTATTAACTTCCCTTCACCTCACAGACGAGCTTTTCCCCACCAGACTCCCCCGATCATTCCCCACTTCTCAACCATCAACTCAAGTGATGTATCGAAAGAAACTGCAATCGACATTACAGACGATCCACTATCGACTACAACCGAAAGATCGATGTAGTCCACTACATATGGAATCATGGAGAAGTTAGGTCTTTATTTTCTTTGGTGTGTTTTAACAGGTTGTCCACCCTAACCAATTTAAGTATCACAAATGTCAAACGCAGTAATCGCAACTGTCAGTATTACTGCAACCACTACAGCGGCAAGCGGCAGGGGTGTCGGCGGTCTAATCTCTAGTCTCGTGCCTTGTGACGTTTTTTTGACAGAGGTGTTAAGTGTCATGCTCCGGAAGGACAATTGAGATACAATAATTTGGTTATGTGGTGCTGTACATATTATGTTTCTAAGGCTATATCGTGACTTACGATTAATCTCGAACAAGTTTTCTGCCGTTTTTGTTAAATTTTCTCCAAAAAATTACCATAATTTTTCTTGATCCCTTCTCATAATTCCTCTAGCACCATATAATTGGAGGCTATATTAATAATTGCTGTCTTGCACTATGTTTGGTCCAGAAGACGACGAAGACTTTACTCCTGCAGTAAAGTAAGTAATCATTCGATTTTTTTAAAAATATTGGCAATCTCTCTTTATTTAATGTGTCCATTTTATGTCACAGTTCAAAACTAGCATCTCTGTTTGGTCAACCAATGGAAGAAGGAAATGCATCTTTAACTTATACTGCACCGAAACAACCCAAAAAAACACGTCCAGAAACTGCATCACCAGCCAGTGGTTCTCCTGGGAAGTTAGGGATTATTGTTGTTCAAGCAGTCCAGACCTACAGACTGTAAATTCAATAAGATATTTTCTAATTTCTCTCTTTTCATCTTCAGTGTATATTTTAAAGTATTCAATTTATTTTTCAGAGAAGGGGGCAGTTATAATAATCAAGGCAAGCTTGGTGCTGCTCTTCTTGGCAATACTTCTTTAAAATTGTACCAATTATTGCTTTACAAAAATAAACAACAACATGTGACAAGTACAAAGATATCTGACAAGTTTCAGTTTATTGTAAGTTGTAATGAAAAATGTTCAAAAAAAATCTGAAAAAAGTGTAATTTTTGCCACATTTTTTTTCTGTATGTATAGGTCCAAGATCAGAATTATGCATCCTTTTACGATGACAGAGGGCAAAATTGGTCTATAATGTTTGAATCGGAGAAGAATGCTGTGGACTTTGCTAGAGAAGTGAGTAGGTCCTTGCCATTTACATCAATTTTTATTTCATTAAATGTTTGTATATCATTTTGTCAATGTTCCACTACACTTAGTTGGAAGCTAAGCAAAAAAGTCATGTTGAAAGAGTCCTGAAAGTTGTTGTTGTTGTTGTTGTTGTTGTTCTTTTTTTTTTTCTCTCTCTCTTTACATACTAAAATGTATATTCCTTCTACCATTCTCAAGATTTGTATTTTCCCTTGTAATAAAATTTTGGCTGATCTTTACCTGTGGGGGATACCAAATTTCATTCTTCATATGTCACTATAGGTTTGCCATTATAACAAATGTACATATTCATGGTTCGCTCTATCAACCTTCCTAATCTAAATATGTATTTCTTCTATTCATTACAGCTATGTAAAACTGTAATTTATATTAATGTTCCTTACACCACAAGAAAGAATACTCTTTTCTAGAAATGAAAATATTTCATTTCATTTTAAAATTTCAACATTTGATTTTGCTGTTGAAATCTTTATTTCATTGCAAATTCATTGTACATCAACAGATCACTCTGTTTAAGTCAACTTGACAGTGAAGCAGTTCAAACTCTGAATGATATGTGTCATTCAGTAAATGTACAATATTTAGAAATTTCATAAAAAACTGTCTGTTACTAGTAATAGATAAAATAATGAAAGACCTTCAAAATTAAACACATTTTGTTAATTCTTGAGGCCTCAGAAGCTAAACTTTTAATCTCTGCTGTCATAATAATTATTAATGTAGGATCGTAGTAGGAATAATTTTTAATTCATAAAGGATTGTATGATACAGAATAGGCAATAAGAAAGGGCAGTGAGGGTGGGCAGTTGCTGTTTATTTCTATGATTATTATTCATGAATGTCTTAGTTAAAGGTTGTAACGTAACTTTTATTTCAAACAATTTCTTTCTTTTGTCTTCAAAAAAGAGTGTTATAATGAAGACAATGCAACAAGCGGTGTTATAAAACCATTAGATCACTACTGGTATCTGAAGGTTCTTATAGCACCCTGATTATTGCACTAAACAGACATTATATCATCATAGAGAAATTATTTTAATACTGTTGTAGATTTAGTAGGGCCTTAAAATATTGATACTGTTAAAAATGGGCATGACAAAAAGTGTCAGATCTTTTAGGAGTTATACTTATAATAAAAATAGTAATTTTATTTTCCTAGGGGATTTTCCTCTCTTTTCTTTTAACATTTGTTTATATTCTTATTTCAGGTAGGGCTAGCTCGAGCGTGCACGCCAAGTGAGAAAGGGGACCAACCCTATTATGTGCAAGACTTGAAAGTAGGGAAAGGATCAGGAGCAGAGTTTGGAGACTTGTTAGAAATTCGCTACACAACATTGCCATTTGTTAATGGTAAACTTGAAAAAGTAAGAGAAATAAATTTATTGGTGTTGGATATTAATGATTTATGGCAGATATAATGCACCTAGCTTATAACATGTTTTCTGAGAGTTAAATTCAAGTAAATTTTAGTGGTGTTTTGTAATTTTTGAAGTGCTGTTTATGAACATTGTTGATCAGATGTATTTATTATATTATCAGAATAAGTTTTGTATTTAATAAGAAACTTGTAAAGAATTCTTTCATTTTTGTAAAATGACAGTTAATAATTGTGATGTATAACAAATGGATTGGTAAATTAAGTTTGTTTTTAGTATTAAAAACTATATGTAGTTCAGAATTCTTAGATAATGTTTGATTGTGCATGAAAAGAAATAGAATGTACTAAATTTATTAAAACCAAACGTAATATATTTTAATTTAATATCGTAATATTATCATTACTTTTTGCAAGGCTTGTATCCCAATAGTTATTGTGCTATAATCAATTTGTGGTGGATTATGATTACTTTTTTTCTTTCTATTTACTAGGCCATAGAAAGCAATATTGATGCAGAGAAACCCCAACGAGTGAATATTCGCAAAGGAGTTTGGGAAGAAGCATTGTTAGGGGCCACCAAGGGTTGCAAGAAGTTAATTGTGTTGGCTCCTGTTCTGTTTGTAAGACATGATTTATTTCTATTCAATGCTTTCTTTTGTGGTAGATGCTCTTCAAAGTTAAGTTTTTGCTGCTTAGGGACCCTGGACACCACTTGCTGATGTTAACCACAGACTCGTTGTTGAAGTGGAAGTGGGTAGAATAAAGACAAGGAAGCAGTCCCGAGAAAGTACTCCTATTGAAATCTTAAATCGCCCAGATAGTTCTGAAAGCAATGTGGATTCAAGGTAATTGGCTTCTAATAATTTTAATTTTTAGAGTAATAAATGCAAGTTAATATTTCAAACGGACAATATATTTTTCTTTTCTTATAGTACTGATGAGACAAGCATCAAAGCACGCGGAGCTTCCATTTCAGAAGCATTAACAAACAGTCCTAAAACTTACAAAGCAAGCATCATCTCTCGCATGGCTCGAATGGGACAAGCAACTCTGCCTCTGAAGGGAGCGGTGATGTGTAATCCAAGTGACTCTGAAGAAACAGAGGTGAAATTTACATTTTAACGTATTCCATTAATGATCAGTGTGTTTGATCGAGGATGCACATATCTGCTGTATTTATGTGTATTGAATTTCTACATTTGAGAATATCTTTGTATGATGAATTAATATTTTCTTTTTTCTTCTTTTAAAAGAGCATTCATCATGTAAGCAAGGAAGTTTCTAGAAAGTTACAAAAGTGCTTTTCATCACTTTACACCTCACAATAAATTCATAAATAATAATTTTTAGGTTAAGTGATGTTTTTCTTGGATTTTGACTTGCAATTGATGCCAAAAGGCAATAATACAATTATCATTTTTATGATTGTCATTACTGATATTTATTAATAATAATTATACATTTTTGCAATTATTGTGGAAACTTTCCTGCCCTCAAATAAGGATGCTGGACATTTGGATCTATTATGGAATGATGTCTTCCTTCATCAGGAATAGACTGTTCAGTTCTTGAGTTTGATATGACTACTTTTTTGTTGATACATGTCAGTATAAAGTGTACAGACAACTAAATTTATATGATGGTGTTATAATTTTGAGATAACCTTAGGTTACTTTTGTTTGAATTGTATTTTCTGATCTTAGACTTGGTTATATTTCATGAATTTTATTTTTACCATTACAAACCATGTTAAAAGTAAAGAAATAACAAACACTATAGTTTTAGAAATGTATTGTTGCCTTACTGTAACTGTCATTACTGGGCAGCTAAATGATCTTGATCTTGCAGAGAGTTACATTATATCGATGTGCAAGTAGATCTACCCAACGTAGTTGCTGCCACAGATATGGAAGATAGTCCAAAAAATAAAATAATTTCTGCTGAGGTCAAAGATGTGCTGGAAATATTAGAGGTTCTATGAGGGATTATCTTGTGTTCTTGAAAATCCATCACAAAAGTTTATAGAGAATACATTACAAAAACAACAATGGAGGTGAACGTTGATGAAAAACTTAAAATATAAATAAAGAAGAGAATTGGGATGTGACCAAGTGAAGTAAAACTGTAGAAAATAGTGTTTAATTTTATTAATGGGCATGTGAGGAATTTCTGTGAATAACAATATAAATAATAAATAGATAACTAGGGTGGATATCAATGAATAAACACTGTAATATGTGAACCAGAATAGCCAATCTGAAGGAACATGGATACTAGATAATTGAAGGGGAATCAGCAAAACTAGCTAGAAGTAATAGATTTGGGATGCTATTTGTTAAGAAGACGACAAGTAATAGGTGGCATTGTGACTTGCAGAACAAAACGAGCTGACTGGTGAACAGTTTGGTTGTGGTGGAGGACACCTGTTGTTAGTGTTGCCGGAGATTATTTTTTGGAAGTTTGGTAATTGAATTGTAAAAAGGGGATTAAGGAATGAAAAGCAAGTTCAAGATTATTATTAATCAAGTGAGAGATTTTTGAAAGAATGGATACTTCAGAATTGTTATTTAAATTTCGGTCGTAAAATAGAAACCTGATGAGTTCCAGCAGCGAGATGGCATAGATCTGTGAATAGTAAGAAGCGAGTGACACAAGTCATCAGATATGCCTGCTGAGAAAACCCTAAGGGAAGTTCATAACTATTACAATTACTTTCTAGGTAGGAAGATCAAACAACGTTTCATTTCTATCTAGGTTTAAGAATTGCTGTTGAAGAAGAACACAAAAGGGAACATGGTCATGAATTTGATAATGAGAGAATGCATGTGTTTGTAAATGTAGTGTTAATGTGATAAGTTGGATTGTCATAAAATTTAATGTTTTTGTCTTTGTGTATCCATAGCGACTACAGCGAACTGGGAAGGTTGTCAGGAAATTGAAGAAGCGAAAAGGAAAAATGAACACGTTTCTCTTTATTTCAGTAGTTCAATCCAATGAGTAAATGATATTTTTCCTACATAAATCATTTATATTTGAAATCCCATATTGGCATGGCTATTGACCCATAAATATAAATTTTCTATGACAATCAATGATTCAATTTCTGAACTAATAAAAGTAATTAATAGATTTAAATACTGCGCAAACCAGTACAGGCGAAAGTTAGATAGTGGAAGTGTTAAATAAATTATAATTATTAATTTACACGAGAGAGGAATTTGAGTGGATTGCAGTACTTACTTCATTATATAACATCTTAATATATTATTAAAATACTTATATAAAATTATATATATATATATATATATATATATATATATATATATATATATATATGTATATGTATATATAAAATATAATATATGTCTCACTGTCTCAGAGTTTGAAAGGAATAATTTGAATTTGGGGTTACGTTACATTAGGCCTCAATTATGTTTTCTCAAATATGGCTCTAAATTCGTTGGTTAACGTTCATTCCCTTATAGCATAACTGACACTTAAAAGAAAAGCACAGGTCTCATTTTTTTGAAATCCTTGATTTTTCGAAAATAACAAAAGTTGTGAAAGTGTTTATCAGAGTTTTGTACACTACAGTATTGAGGATAAACCTTTTTTTTAGAAAGTTGTTCAAATAGAAATCTTGAAATAAGGTCAAGTTTAATTTTTAAAAAATATGAGTATTTTTAGCATAATTTTGAAATATAACCAATTTTTAAAGTGTTTTTTTCTCAGAGCTCCAAATTTTCCCTTCAAATTTTCTTCTTATATGTAGCAAAGAATGGTAATAAAAACTGGCAGTGGTCCCATTTTTGGCAAAATTTTGGGAAAATAGTAATGTGAATAAGAATATTCAAAATATTTCAATTGATCAAGCTGAAATCTGTTGTGTGATTTCACTGGTGTAATAGTTAGAGAACAGGACTGTTAATACAAAATTCAGAACCCTGTCAAAGCGTTGGATTTTGAAAATCCCTTCAGAAAGTAAAGTCGGTTATCTCGATCCAGAGATTTTGTGGCTTGGAAAAGAATAATCAGCCTCGGTGACTCCTGAGTGAAATTTTAAATAGTTTCATTTAGTATTCACTTTTGTCATGCAAACATTAACTACTAGATGCTATTGGAGTGAGTCCTGCTCTCTGTTATGTCATGACTACTATTGTGAATTGGAGGCAACTAAATTGTGGTTGATAGGGAAATCATTGGATATCTGGTAGAAAAACAGTATTGGCACTGAGAGAAATCTTTCTACTATAAATTGTGTTGAATAATTTTCATTTGCATTTTCCAAGTGTTTCTAAAACATTGAATTGTGCTTCCTTTATAACTTGTATTTGTAATTTTCAACTTGATTAGAAGTGGATCACTGTAATGTTATATTATTACTTATTTTTGCAGGAAGAGTCTGTGGAACTGCACCAATGCGTCAGTGCCTGTCAAATCAAATCTGAAGTCTCGAAATTTGTTAAATAAACGTACAATGGCTTCTACTCAAGAGGCAAGTCCTGTCCCACCAGGAAATGTAAACACATCCACAAGCAGTTCAGGTGTGAATCCACAACATGTGTCTGTTTATCAACCGGCTACTCTTGGATGGCATCCTCAAAATCAACATCAACAGTATCTTGTAAGCTTATTTGACTAATTTTGCCCAATTAGTCCTTTTTTATTGATATTGTTATAGGTTGTTATTGCCTTTGATGTGGAGCTTAATATACACTGCGTAACTCACCTGGATGAAAAGGTTTGTGGTTATGAGGGAAATATGAAAACAGTTGAATGATGCTACAAGTTCTCTTATGGAGGGAATTATGAAAAGAAATTGTGGGGGAAAAATTTGAAAAGACAAATCAAGTCTAGTCAACATCTTGTTAATGAGTAAATAAGTAAATCTCAATCATTGAAATTAGGTAAAAAAAAAAAATGGTGTATGTACCACGGGTATTAATTGGTTTGAATGGTCTAGAGTGATGAAAAGCACTCAGGACAAAGGCCCTGAGGCTTTTGTCACTGCTTGATCATTAGAACCCTGATTATATCCTTGGTGCCTAAATAACTATTTTGCTAAAATTTCAATTTGAACTTCAGAAGGGAAAATTATATATTGTATCAAGTTTGATTTTAGAGGTGATGTTTTTCACTGTTGACTTTCATGTCCCCCGTCATCTCATCTTTTCTCCTCACCAAAAGCAATCATCCAAATTTGGGGTGTTTTTGTCTCTTGCTTATAACTAGGTCTAGGATTTTGCATCTTTTCTCTGTTCTTCAAAAAATCTAATTGGGATTAAGTTTTCACAAAGCTCTGTGGCTTTTGGGAAGTATTTGTTATGTCATTTTTTATCATTTTGAGATTGAGAAGACACATTTCGGCATTGGGGGAGGGGATTTGATCTTATTTTTACTTTCTCGCAACTGCTTATGCAGTATACAGAGTATTGTAATGCTGACAAAAAAAGGCGAATTTTCAACAGAAAAACTCAATAAGAGTTTTTCGGTTGGAAATTTGCCAAGCACTGGTAATAAAAAAGTGGATAAATCTTGTCCCTTTATATTGTAAATTACTATCTCTAACAGAAAATCAGAACATCGTTGCTTCAAAGTACATCTCTTAAGACAAGACAGTATACAGAGACTATACTGGTTCAGAATGGAAAAATAATATATCCTAGAGCAATTAATATTGATATAAACCATAAATGGATGGATCTTAAAAATCATTAAAGCAGCTCAAGACACTTTAGGGAGAAGGCATAAACGGACAAATACCAGAGGCCTAAATATTTGAAATTAAGAAATACAACAAATAATAAAGGGAAAAGGAAGTGTATCTGAAATGTTTACAAACTAAATCACAAAATGTCAAACAAAATTATTAATACAAATGTGCAAAAAAGAAGAAAGAAAGAAAAAAGAAATAGGTGGGAAAATTAAATAGAGAAAGCTGGATAACTGGGAGCTGAGAAATAAGAATAAATAAGAAAGCTGGGATAAGCAATATTGAATATGATGTTCATGGATATTCAGGGCCTACCAGACAATCATCTGCAACCCAGAAGAAAGGTCACTGTACGTCTTAAAAATATCAGCACAGATGATCAGTTATAATATGGACAAACCATATTTATGTGGTGGAAATATTTTAAGGAATGAATACCAAACTTTTGAACCAATAAATGTTATTGACCGTATAGAATATAATGAAATGGAAAGTATTCCTTAATAATAAAATCCCAGGAAGGGATGGAGTATACATGGGTCTTCTAAAATATGCCCCCAAGGCTATTAAACAATGCCTTCTGGATATATTAAACTTATGCTGGACAACTTACAGCATCCCAAGAGAGTGGTAAGAATCAACAATCATTCCAATCCATAAAATGGGAGATTGTTCAAATCTGAATAAATATAGAGGGATTTGCTAAACACAGCATATAAACTATACGCTACAATGATCACACGCTGTCGAAATGTGATAAGTGCTGTTAAAACAAGAGAGAGCAATCAGGCTTCAGAAAAGGGAGATCTTCCTCAGGCTGTTTATATTCTGCAGCAAATTTTCAACAACAAAAAAAGAAGAGAATTCAAACTCTCAACATTCATCATCTTCATGGATTACAAAAAAGCTTTTGATTCCATTTACAGAGAAAAGCTATGGAATGTAATGTATATCAAAGGCTATCCTAGCCATCTTAAAACCATAAAAAATCTTTATGAAAACATAAAAATAATAATACAAATAAATGACAAGATCAGTAATACATCTTTTGTCAATCAAGGCAGCAAACAAGGTTGTCCATTATCATCACCAATAAGTATAGGTAATATTCCCTTCAAGACTATGCTTTTTGCAGATGATCAACTACTTGTTTGCAGAATCTGAAAGTAACTTACAAATAGAGGCTTACAAGTTACAAATAGTAATTTGATATATCATTTTAAGATATGTTACCAAATCTAAAACCATGGCTTTTGTAGGTCCAGAATACACAGCTGCAAAATAGTTGTAAATAATAAAAGTTTAGAACAAGTTTGCACTTTTCATTAATTAGGTTGCAGTGTGTCATATCTAATAGAAAGTGATCTTGATGTCAAATTGAGTAGATTCCAGAGAATGTGTGGAACAATAAAGAAAAACATTAGAAATAAAACCTAAAGATATGTTGAGTTAAAATTTTATAAAACGCTCTCCGTTCCAATACTTAACTATTGATGCAAAAATTGGATGTTTAATAGATCATCAAAAGAAAAATTCAAACTAGTGAAATGAAGTTTTTGTGAAGTGTTGCTAACTATACTTTATTAGATCATAAGAAAAATGTGGATATATGGGAAGAACTAATTATTTTAACCCCTTAGAAAGAGTCAATGGATTGTGTCATAGTAGTTTGTCTGAATTTGCCAGTTAGCTAACGGTGTCCCCCATGCTTGGGCCTAGTGACCATGCTTGACATAAGATATCAGGCATTCATGACTTATTCCTTTCACCACAACTAGTAAACTTTGCCTGTAGGAGCTTTTCTTTGCCATACAACTGAGATGATTTTTAAGGAAAGCTACAATTCTATTTTTGAGCTGACTGGGAATGAACCTGGGAATCACACTTAAGGAAGCTAGTATGCTGCCAATGAGCCGCCCTAGGTCTTAAGGTTTTATAATAATGCAAAGTGGTACCCTACAAATACTTCAGTCATCTCTTGAAAAACTCGCTTCACTAAATGAAATCCAGGAGATTAAAAACTAAAGTACATATATTTATGTAATTTTTGAAAATTAAAAACTTTTAATGATATTGCCTCATCTGAATTCAATGTTTCCTGTTCCATCTTAATCCTTCTGCTTGTGTCTTGAATTTGAGCGCTTAGGTTTCTTATGCCAGATTCTTACTCCCTATTCAATCTTGACGATGCCAGATATGTGGAGAGAGGGAGAGGGGGAGAAGAAAGAAAAAATAACTTTTGCAAATTTTGAAAATTCAGAATTTTGAATGAAAATTTAATCTATATCGTATTTATAACTCCACCTTGCTCTATTTCAATCGATTTTTGAGACAATTTTGAAAATGTTCTTAGAATTTCATTTAAAATTAAAAGATCCATTTTAAATTTGCAGAGCTTTAAGTTTGGCCAAATTATTTTCAGGTGTAGAAAATTCAGAGTAAGTTTTAGGTGCTATTCTTGTTCACAGACAGACTTTTTTAAAAGGTACTTTTTGTATGAGCAACCCTCAAACTGAATTTCCATCTGAAGCTCAATATTAATTTTTTGCATCCTTACATAACTTTTTCTATTCTACTTTTATACTTTGTTTATAATACAAGAAAGTTGAAAGGGGGAGAGAGAGCAGAATGTAAAACCATTTCAATTTATTCTTTGCTTTTCATGCTTTCTCAGTATAATATTATTATTATTAATATTAATATCATTATTATTAATATTATTATTATTTTTAAGATCAGTTTGGTGTTTGTGTGCCGTATGTATTGAAAATAATTTATTATTGCAGATAAATGGAGTTCCATTTAATTTTGCTGCGCATCCTGAAGGTCAGTTGTTCGCTTCACAACATCAAGTTGTTCCAGTGCCTACAGTTGTCCCAACACCTTCTGGCACTCCCTCTTCTGAGTCTCAGTTGTCCATGTTCTTTTCTGAAAGTAGAACTCACAGTGCAGAAATTCGAATGGGACTTACTAAAGTTTCTGATAAAGTTGATCAGATAATAGGAAAGGTAAAATTTCAAGATTATACTTTATTTCATAACATTTATTACATTTATAAATTTGTGTTTGAAACAGTAATACATTGCAAGAATTAGAACCATTACAGTACATCCAAAAAAATTGTTATAAATAAGGTTTTTGAACTGTTCAAAGAATTAACTGCCTCAGAAGGAAGCCAAATCTCTCAGTATACGCCCAGTTGCTCTAACCACTTGAACTTCCAAGGCAGTCAACTCTTCAAACAGCTGTAAGGAGATAAGTGCCCTGATGGATATCCTATTCATTTCACCAACTGGTCACATTTGGAAGTTTCTCAATTATGTGGAAATATGTTTCCTATTTTGCATTTATGAACTAACACTGCCACCCCATATCTTCTAAGCTTGATGTAATTGTTATAAATTATGTTTTTTTACTGTTCAAAGAATGGTCTGTCCCAGATGGGAATCGAACCCAAATCTCACAGTACATTCCCAGTTGCTGTAACCACATGAGCTACCAAGGCAGTCAACTTTTCAAAGAGCCTTAAGGAGATTTGAGCCGTGACAGATATTCTATACATTTCATCTTCTGGTCACAGTTGGAAATTTAACATATATTTTGGTTCTTTATTATGATCATTATCACAATCACTATTATTATTATTGTTAGTATTTTGTTGTTGTAATTATTATTATTAGTGCAAAATTGCATTGGCAAATAAGAATTAAGAATTGAATGTTTTAACTTTGTCATAATCCCTTATTTCATTACAAGTGCATAAAAAAAAGAATTGATGGATGGGAATTAATACATTAAGCCTGTTAAAAACAAACATATTTGTTAGGTATCAGAACTAGCACATCTGTTTCTTCAAGGCTTGTCAGAATGGAAAAATGAATGTCTTGATAAAAAATGTATTTTAACTTTTAAAATATGTTAGTGCTTTGCTTATTTTCAAACATTTGCGTGCTCTTTTTCACAAAGTATTTTCATGGACTCTTTAAACTAGGATTATCAATGAACCTAAGAGTATTTTGTTTTTGATTTAAATGCCAAAATTAAGCAAAAAATGTAATTGACATTTCAATAAAGTTAATTTTGTCTTGTCAGTGTCAAAAATATATTTTCAAGATATGAACTCATGTTGTATAAAGTGATTGTAGTTTGAATGTCATTTATAATGAAATTGTAAATACAGCACAAAACATAATACATATTTTAAATGCATTTTCAAGTAATCTTCCGTTTATCAAATGATTTGCCTGTGCTCCAATATCAAATTTTTCTTAAAGCAGAATGTATATAAACCATGATTTACCATTTGCAGCTAGACACTCTTCAGCAACCTTCAGTGGTTGGAGTGCTTGATCCAAAAACTTTACTTGCTAGCATTCAAAAATTAGTGCTTGAAAATGAACAGTTGCACACAGAATTGGCCGATAAACGTCTGAAGATGGAACAACAAAATGAAAAGATTTATCAGTTGCTACAACAAAAGTAAGTTTCACTTTGTAAAATTTTAAGAGATTCAGTATTCATCATTTCACCTTATTTACAAGTATGTAAAAGCTATAATAAAAGCAATCTTTTAAAAACAAACTTTGAGCCAGAGAAAAATCATCTACTGATTATGTTAATTATTTTACCATGAGAGTAATAGTTGTTAGGAGCAAATCATTAGGTAAAAATTTTAAGCATCTCCATCCTTACCTCCCTCCTCTCACCGTTGTTGTTTCTGAGTACATTTTTGATTTCTGAAATCGTCATTTCTCATTTCGTTTTTGTTATTTTTTACAGATTTCTAGAACAAAATAATTCTTCAAATATCTCAGACTCACGACAAGATGCATCTTTGCAAGCAATGGTTCTGGGACTGCAGCAAGAGAAAACAAAGTTATCCACAGAGCTCAGTGAAGCTGCAGCCAAAATTAATACATTACAAGTAAAATGTTCATACTTTTTGTTTAACTTCTTTACATATTGTAATGTAAGAATTAAATGTTTCGAAATAGGTATGGATCAGCTCTTTGAATAGGTTTGTGATTAAAAGTTCCAATGAGGTTTTGTTGTACATTTACAAGACACACAAAATGACAACCATTGGGTTATTTCATATCGAATGGTCTAGGGGCTGCATGAGTGTACATGATTCACTTTGATATAATTGTAAGTGACATGCATCATATGTTTCAAAGTTACTTGCACAGATTTATAGCTTTACAAGTGAAATATTGAAATACAGTGGTTTATTTGACTACGTACCATATTAATACTGGTTGTGAGAGCTCAACATTTGCCTCTGCAGCAACTCATTGTATAGGAGTTCCTAAAGTTTGAGTTCTGACAGTGGCAAATTTTCGACACTACAAAGTTGCATTAAATTCAGCCACTGTCTGGAGGAGCATTCTAACAGCTGACTGCTCTGCTCCATAGAGTCAATACCAGGTGATTGCCAGAACTGTACCTTAGCAAATGACTCGCAGATTGTGCAATATTTCCTTCCTCATTCTTTCCCCATTCACACATTAATACTAATTTACACTTTGAACTACCACACCTGTCACTACCCAAATATTCGTGAGACTAGTCAGGGTCTTAGATATTGTCCTGGCAGGGGGAATGCCTCACAAGAGGAGATACCAATTTCCAGCATACACTCTGTATTTTCAAAAATTGTTAAAAGTTAATATTCCAAAACTATAAAATTAAAGATAAAGAATTTTTATCTTCAATAAAATCTGTTCTAAAATATCAGATCTTTTAAAAAGGTCATGTACAATTTTTTTGATAAGATACTGGTAGTTTTCACATAATTTCTGCTTGAAAGTAATGCTGTTTATAAAAAATCATTTTCTCAAAAACCACCCAAAAGTTTTTCTCTAATTTTTTTTCCACAGATAGATCAAGGGATGCTTAAAAGAATGGCACAGGTCTTAGTTTTGTTAAACTACGGATTATCGAAAATTGCAAAAAAATGTAGCTCTACTAGTTTAACTGTTTGATATGATCTGAATGTGATTAAATTAAATTAAATTATCAAGAATGTTCATATATCAGTATGTGCAGCTGTAATATAAGGTCTTTTGTTGCACTAATCTCTCATAGCTCTTTTTTGTATGTTTATATTTGTAGGAATATCTAGCAATATTCATATTGCCCCTCTCAGGTATTTTGAATATCACATAAGGTATTGAGATATGGTTTTCACCAGAGTTAATAATTAACTTTGCTTGCTCAACTTTCTGCTATTATTAATGTAAGGAGATTGTAGGAAACAATACTGATCAAGGGTAGAACATTTTTGTTACGAAGATATTGATAGTTTTTGCATACTAAATAAAACTTCTGCATTTTCTGTTGACATGAATAAAGTGGGTGAAAAAGTATTCCAGAGATTTAAGTTATGTTAATAATGCATTAGAACGTTTTTTATGAAAATGGCTTACAAAAACTAATCCATGTCAGATGAGGCAAGGTTGTGTGGTCTCATTATTGATTCTGGGCCAAAATCTGCAGAATTCTTGGAGGGAAAAATATTGTTTTTAATGTCTCATATGACTGACATTACCTACATCAAACTTTGTTTACTCACATGAAGTTGAAATATTTCAATGCATTGTTTCTAATTTAAACAAGTTTGGAAGTTTATTATCTAAAGTTGTATTGATTGTTTTATTTTGCAGATTCAGGCGAGTAATTTTGAACAAGTCAGTATTGAGCTTCGAGAGGAAGTAAAAAACTTGACTTCTCGTCTTCAAGTAGCTTATGTTGAACTGGATCGTAGCAGACAGGATCTGATAGGTACCATCCAACTAACCGTATGAATTGATAATATACATTTCTGTGTTTAAGGAATCTAACACAATTTCTTTTAGCACAAGAAAGCTTGATGAAAAGTTTGAAAGAGAAGACGGATGCATCTGTAAATTTACACGATACTCAAGATAGTGTAATTAATGATCTTGAAATAAAAGTAAGAGACTTGCAGGGAGTTAAAGTGTGTCTGGAAACTGCTCTTTTAGAATCAAATCAACAACTGGATGTTGCTAGAAAGAAATTGTCTGAAGAACTTTTATCAATGCAAAACCTTCATAAGGTAAGTCATTACTTGAAAATTACTAAATTTTCCTTTATTTTATTCAGAATAATTGGTTCTTTTTTATTAATAACAGAATATTTTTTTACCATAACGGTTTCTTCTTGTAATTAGTGAATGAGTGCAAGATGATAATAAGAGAATACCCATTGCAGATGTGTTATATGTATTATAACTCTGTTGCATTTCCTGTATATTTACCAAGAGGAATTTAAATCTGAGTTGCATGTAAATGCCTTATATGTAGAAATTTTTACTTTTGATGGTTGCTTTTTCCTTGTTTGACTTTGCTCCATTCTTCCCGTTGACTCTACCAAAGGTTGCTGTTGCTGATCATCAATGCAGGCCCATGAGTGACTCACATTTCTCAACTTTTTATATTATTTTCATATTACCCTGAGTTTTCTCACTTTCTCTCACAAAACTCAGTGTTTTACAAAAATTGAATGAGTAATTTATTTTTTTATAAATCTTGTAAGTATACTAATTCTTTGAAAAATAAGATGCAATTGGCCTGCTCCATCGACAAACATTTTGGGAAGTTGCAGGTGGTGGTTCATCAGAGAATGGTACCATTCTCTTCAAAGCAAGCACTGACAGACTAATTGAGAAACTTCTAAAAACAAATGACATTGCTGGCCTTCGTGTTAAGGTAATAAGGTGTAAATAATGAGGAAGAGCATCACTGCAAAAAATGAAGAGGAACTAAAATTATTCTTCCAAATTCAAGGCGTTGTAGACATTTACAGGATCGGGCAAAAAGAAAATGGGGAGAAAAAAATCCCTACTTTGCTTTGATCCTTACATTTGACCACCCTTCGCTTTCGTAAAGCACTTCTTGCAGCTTTTACAACCTTTGGGTGCCCCAGTACATGCGCTGTCACAAATGCCAGAATTTCAACCATATCATTCAGCGCTACTTGTTGGTAAAACCTATATATTGTAAATGTGGCGAAATTTCACCCAACGACACTATGCTCCTCACCATCCCATTGCCTTAACTGCAAGGGTGATCATGCTGCAACCTTGAACCAGTGCCCTTATACATCAAGGAGAGTGAAATCCAAATAATCAGGGTGACTGATAGGTTTTGTTTCTGGAAGTAAGGAAGAGATACCAGTGAAAGCACAGTCTGAATGTCACGAACCTTTACTAGTGTTCTAAAGCCCAAGAAGGCAATGATGAACCAAATAGAAGGCATCCAAACATCTTGCCGAGTGCCCAGTGCCACCCTTACACTTTCTAACAGAATTATTAACAGCTAAAATTATAGTAGCAACAAATATAAATATATATAGCAAATTAAAGGTTGATTTCAGATTGTGTTCAGGTAGTTTGTGTTTATGTCAATTCATTAGTAGAGAGCGAATTGATAAGCACCATAAAATAGAAAATAGGCAGGCAAAAAGACGCTACAAATTCTCAAAAATAGGCATGTAAATAGACAGGAAAGGTACGTATGTATAAGTATAAATAAATCACTTGAAAGTTTTTGCTAATTTTACATTTTATTATAGTAACAAATAACCACAAAGGGTGGGAACCAAATGATTACCATATTTCATAGAAGATAGTTTCATGAGTTCAAAATTAGATTCTCAATTTTGCCTTCCATTATCGAACTCACTTTTACGATCGTGGCCCAAACGGGATTACGTTGCAGTACTTTTTACTTACCCATATACGTACGAATATGCGAAGTAATATACATACTATAGGGAAAGTTATGTAGTCCTGCGGAAAATCGATTTCCACGGAATTACAAGTTTTGGGGTCCCCTGAAACCGAAAAATTGTTGATTTTTCAAAACTTTCGTCCGTCTCAAGTCTGTGATTACTACTAGCACCTAAACCATGCGTAGGATTTTTTCCATATTGAAGAAACTCGTGTCGATCTGGCTCGAGTCGAATCTTTGAGATTTTGAAAAACATCCTTTAAAATTTAGGTGTCCTTTAAAATCCTTTAAAATAGGGTTTTCAGGATTGATTGAATTTTCAAAAATCTGAAAGTTTGAATTATTTCTGTCATCTTCCTACAATTACAAAATTGAAGACAGATTTTTCTTTCAAATGAAATTTGTTGTTCATAATCAGATCTTTCAATAGGGTCATGTTCAGTTTTTGAAAATTTTTGAAGTTTGCGAGCAATATGTGCAATTAAAAAATATACATAAACAAGAATTTTTGAATAACTGCCCAAATTCTTTCTTTAAATTTTTAGTAGGGATTGTGCTAAATGTACCCTATAAGCCCTATAAGATGACATTAATGCCATATTTTTTTGATGTGGCAGTGGATTGCTGGAAGAACCTCTTTGAAAACAGAAATTCTAGATGTTACCTTGAGAAACACTTTACCTGTGGATGTCACTGAAATTACTGTGGGAAAATGTACTTGAACATTCTCTGACAGGCGATGAACAGCATGGGCCAAACCTGTCACGTGAGTAAACCTAGGGTGAAAGACTTGTAGATATTCTCCTGCCTTCAATATATATGATGAAGCAACGGCAACAAGAAATAGGAATTTTTCATTGATTTCCTTCAGCCAAAGAATCGTTAAAGCTTCACGCACAACTCGAGCAACGCTAGTATTGTTGGCGGTGCAGGTGGAGCCACAACAGACTGAAGGTTGCACCTCCATTGACTAACGGAAATGTAACTTCCAAAATTCAGAACTCTGATATATAATTAAAACGCAAACAATTTGTGTAAATTAAATAATTTCCTTGGTGTCGAGATTGACTCAATTAAGCTTTGGACTTCATATCATAAAAATGGTAGATAAGGCAGTAAAAAAACTGGTGCAAATCTCTCCAGACTTATGCTGAACTCAGGAGGACCCTGCGAAATTAAACGAAAATTGATATGTAGCACAGAACCTTCGGGAATGTGGGCTGATGCTTTAAATAAGACTCCATACGACGTAAATATTCACAGATTCAGAGAATGGCACCAAATAATTTTGGAATATCGTACTGGATCCGACAATGCAGCCCTAGTTTTGGCCAGTACTCATCCTATCGAACTTTTAGCTCAAGAAAGTAAAGCAATGTACTCGAAGCTGAAAGCGGCTAATCAACAAATGCGCCCACCAACAACAAAGCAGGTAAATAATATCAAAGTGGGGCTGCAATGGCACTGTATGTATAAATGGCAAAACCGATGGGACCTGAAGGGAAAACGTAGATGGATTTACAATCTCATTCCCATCATCAAAGAATGGATAAGTAAAAAACTTGGAGCAATGCATTACAGGGTTGTCTTTTCCGCAGAATTACATAACTTTCTTTATATTTCATATAATACTCCATATATACATACGTATACGGGAAAGTAAAAATACGAGAAAGTCGGTCTCATTCTGTAGCACTGCTAGTTATTTCTGCTTTGACCATTCTATGATCGGTTTTGAATTTCAAACTATTGATAATCGTTAGTCTTGATAATAGTTAGTATTTGTGTTAACTACTGAAGTTAATCGACTGATAAATTCTTTCAAAAATAGTTGCTCAACTGGAAATGATGAAATATCTCCAATAATTCTTAAAAAATTAAGCCTGCTCTTCTTAATATATTAGTTTACTTAATAAATTCATCTCTAGCTGCATTCACTTTCCCAGAATCCCTAAAAATTAGTTTTGGAAGACCACTTGCTAAGAATAATAATACACAAGATGTTGGGAATTACCGACCCATAACTCTAACTTCAGTATTTGGCAAACTCTATGAAAAAGTTATATTAGCAAGACTTAATTGTTTTTTTGAATCTAATAATATCCTTAATAAAGCATAACATGGCTTCAGGAAGGGCTTCTCCACCACTACCACTGCTGTTGCAGAGTTCAGACACGAAATTTGGAATCAAATAGAAAAACGGCAGGTTTATTCATTGTTCTTTCAAAGGCATTTGATAGTGTATCTCATGTGAAACTGTTGGCAAAACTTGTTTATTAAGGAATAAGGAGTAGAGTCAATGACCTCATTAGATCATACCTCACAGGACGTAAGCTATGTACTGAGATCTTCTGGCAATCTGAAAATTTCTTATCCAAAGTTAAATCAAATTTCGATACAATTACATGTGTTCCACAAAGATCAGTGCTTCGACCTCTGCTATTTCTATTATATGTTAATGATATTCCAAGCTCATCTGATTTCTCTGTAATTTCTTATGCAGATAATACAACATTAATAAGCAGTGGGCAAAATCTTTGTCATCTAAAAGCTAGAGATTGAATCATTAAAATCAATTAAAAGTTATTTGTCCTTAAATGAATTGAACTTAAATGTTGATAAAACCGTATTAATCAACTTCAAGTTTCATCACGGTCACCAACACCAAAACATAAAAGTGGAAGTAGACAATGAATCAGTGAACCAAACTGATTGTAATACATACTTAGCAATATTCATAGATCAAAACTTAACACATAACAAACAAGTTGATACACTTTGTAATAAAATAAACTCTAATATATTCCTCTTGAGGTGCTTTTCCAGATACCTGGAAATTGATGCACTAATTTCAGTTTCTTTCTTTCTTTCATTTTTTCCTTCTTTCGTTCCTTCTTTCTTTCCTTCTTTCTTTCCTTCTTTCTTTCCTTCTTTCTTTCCTTCTTTCTTTCCTTCTTTCTTTCCTTCTTTCTTTCCTTCCTTCTTTATTTCCTTCCTTCTTTCCTTCCTTCTTTCTTTCCTTCCTTCTTTCTTTCCTTCCTTCTTTATTTCCTTCTTTCTTTCCTTCCTTATTTCTTTCCTTCTTTCTTTCCTTCTTTCTTTCTTTCCTTCTTTCTTTCTTACCTTCTTTCTTTCCTTCTTTCTTTCTTTCCTTCTTTCTTTCTTTCCTTCTTTCTTTCTTTCCTTCTTTCTTTCTTTCCTTCTTTCTTTCTTTCCTTCTTTCTTTCCTTCTTTCTTTCTTTCCTTCCTTCATTCTTTCCTTCTTTCTTTCTTTCCTTCTTTCTTTCTTTCCTTCCTTCTTTCTTTCCTTCCTTCTTTCCTTCCTTCTTTCTTTCTTTCCTTCTTTCTTTCCTTCCTTCCTTCCTTCCTTCTTTCTTTCCTTCCTCCTTTCTTTCCTTCTTTCTTTCCTTCCTTCTTTCCTTCCTTCTTTCTTTCCTTCCTTCTTTCTTTCCTTCCTCCTTTCTTTCCTTCCTCCTTTCTTTCCTTCTTTCTTTCCTTCCTTCTTTCTTTCCTTCCTTCTTTCTTTCCTTCCTTCCTTCTTTCTTTCTTTCCTTCCTTCCTTCTTTCCTTCCTTCTTTCTTTCCTTCCTTCTTTCTTTCCTTCCTTCTTTCTTTCCTTCCTTCTTTCTTTCCTTCCTTCTTTCTTTCCTTCCTTCTTTCTTTCTTTCCTTCCTTCTTTCTTTCCTTCTTTCTTTCTTTCCTTCTTTCTTTCCTTCCTTCTTTCTTTCCTTCCTTCTTTCTTTCCTTCCTTCTTTCCTTCCTTCTTTCTTTCCTTCCTTCTTTCTTTCCTTCCTTCTTTCTTTCCTTCCTTCTTTCCTTCTTTCCTTCCTTCTTTCTTTCCTTCCTTCCTTCCTTCTTTCTTTCCTTCCTTCCTTCTTTCTTTCCTTCCTTCTTTCTTTCCTTCCTTCTTTCTTTCCTTCCTTCTTTCCTTCCTTCTTTCTTCTTTCCTTCCTTCTTTCTTTCTTTCCTTCCTTCTTTTTTCCTTCCTTTTTTTTCCTTCCTTCTTTTTTCCTTCCTTCTTTCTTTCTTTCCTTCTTTCTTTCTTTCCTTCTTTCTTTCTTTCCTTCTTTCTTTCTTTCCTTCTTTCTTTCTTTCCTTCTTTCTTTCCTTCTTTCTTTCTTTCCTTCTTTCTTTCTTTCCTTCTTTCTTTCATTCCTTCTTTCTTTCATTCCTTCTTTCTTTCATTCCTTCTTTCTTTCTTTCCTTCTTTCTTTCCTTCTTTCCTTCCTTCGTTCGTTCCTTCCTTCGTTCCTTCGCTCGTTCCTTCCTTCGTTCCTTCGCTCGTTCCTTCCTTCGTTCCTTCGCTCGTTCCTTCCTTCGTTCGTTTCTTCCTTCGTTCGTTTCTCCCTTCGTTCGTTTCTCCCTTCGTTCGTTTCTCCCTTCGTTTGTTTCTTCCTTCGTTCGTTTCTCCCTTCGTTCGTTTCTCCCTTCGTTCGTTTCTCCCTTCGTTCGTTTCTCCCTTCGTTTGTTTCTTCCTTCGTTCGTTTCTTCGTTCCTTCCTTCGTTCGTTCCTTCCTTCGTTCGTTCCTTCGTTCGTTCCTTCCTTCGTTCGTTCCTTCCTTCGTTCGTTCCTTCGTTCGTTCCTTCCTTCGTTCGTTCCTTCCTTCGTTCGTTCCTTCGTTCGTTCGTTCGTTCCTTCGTTCGTTCGTTCCTTCCTTCGTTCGGTTCTTCCTTCGTTCGTTCCTTCCTTCGTTTCTTCCTTCCTTCGTTTCTTCCTTCCTTCGTTTCTTCCTTCGTTTCTTCCTTCCTTCGTTCGTTCCTTCCTTCGTTCGTTCCTTCGTTCGTTCCTTCCTTCGTTCGTTCGTTCCTTCCTTCCTTCGTTCGTTTCTTCGTTCGTTCCTTCCTTCGTTCGTTTCTTCCTTCGTTCGTTCCTTCCTTCGTTCGTTTCTTCCTTCGTTCGTTTCTTCCTTCGTTCGTTCCTTCCTTCGTTCGTTTCTTCCTTCGTTCGTTCCTTCCTTCGTTCGTTTCTTCCTTCGTTCGTTTCTTTCTTCGTTTGTTTCTTCCTTCGTTCGTTTCTTTCTTCGTTTGTTTCTTCCTTCGTTCGTTTCTTCCTTCGTTCGTTTCTTCCTTCTTTCGTTTCTTCCTTCGTTCGTTTCTTCCTTCGTTTGTTCCTTCTTTCGTTTCTTCCTTCGTTCGTTACTTCCTTCGTTCGTCCCTTCCTTCGTTCGTTCCTTCCTTCGTTCGTCCCTTCCTTCGTTCGTCCCTTCCTTCGTTCGTCCCTTCCTTCGTTCGTCCCTTCCTTCGTTCGTCCCTTCCTTCGTTCGTCCCTTCTTTCGTCCTTTTCCCTTTCTTTCTTTTTGTTTTCTTCCTTTTTGTCCTTTTCCCTTTATTTCTTTTTCTTTTCTTCCTTTTCGTCCTTTTCCCTTTATTTCTTTTTCTTTTCTTCCTTTTCGTCCTTTTCTTTTTCTTTTCTTCCTTTTGTCCTTTTCCCTTTATTTCTTTTTCTTTTCTTCCTTTTCGTCCTTTTCTTTCTTTTTGTTCTCATGTTTTCTGGTATAACTGTGAAAGGATTCTATTTTTTACGTTTTTCCTCATAGTCATAAAAGATTGCAAATTCTCCATTTACTTCCAACTTATCTTGAACTTATCTTGACTGCACTTCGATGTGGGTCCTCGTCCTTGACGGAGGCAGGTGGGGCTCTCAAGTAGAGGCGGCTCTATCGTAAGGTCACACGGTCACGAGCCCCCTCACAAGTAATCAATTGTATTTTAAAAATCTTTATATTGCTTTATGTACTATTGCAACTTGATGAATATGAGCGCGCTGTTTTTATTTTACTCTGATGAAATAAACGAGATTCACTAAAGGCATCTGTATGAGACCTGGCACAGGGCTTTGGTCACGGGAAGCCCGTGCCGACCGCCTCGCTATTTGTCTTCGTAGAACGGCGGGATTTGAGAGGGGGCAGTGCAAGCATATGGCATGCACAGGTCACATTCTGCGTGACCGCGCCGCCAGTTCTGGCGTAGACAAGCGCGTCACTGTCCATTCGGTACGGCCCCAAGAGAGGTGTTAAAATGCTTTTTTTAACGTGCTTCTGCGTTATAGTAATTCAGGTTTTTTGTAAAGTGTAATTGTGAATGTCAAGCCAAACAACATGAAGTAGGGTATTTACAAAACCGAAACTTAAATTATGAAGACAGAATTTTAGCAAAAGAATTAGGCCCACATAAACCAGAATTGTGCATCAATCAAGTGTTCAGTGATCAGAAAATTTAATAGATCAGCGTACGAGAAATGGGAATGGATTTGCGGATGCCAGGACAAATACATTTTGTTTGTTTTCCTTGTCTTCTGTTCGAGAGCGACGAATCGTGTACTAGAGTGGCATTAAAGATATCAAGCATTTACCTGGGAAATGTAAAAAGTCTGCTCTCTCGAAAACCCACTTATGAACTTAAACCTTCCTTTAAAAAAATTAGTATTAATCCACAATTGGATGACGCTTATAGGATTTCTATTGCGCACACATAATGAACTTGAATACTCAAATAGGTACATTTTCAGTCGCTTAATTGATGCAATAAAATTTTGCGGCGAGTTTGAATTAGCTTTTCGTGGTCGTCACGAAAGTGAAGAATCGAATAATCCCATATTCAAGGGGATTATACATCAACGTCTTGATAACATTAAAAAAAAATCTTTAGGAAAATGCAAAATCGTTTTAAGGAATTTCAAACACAAATCAAAACGATATACTGGATGCAATTTTCAAAATTTGCCAAAAACGTATTGCACATGAAATAATGCAGATTACGTCTCTATGCAAGCTGATGAAACAATAGGCACTTCATGTAAAACTCAAATGTCTATAATTTTAAGATATCAGTTAGAAGGTAACATTCACGAGCGGTTCTGGGGCTTTTTTTTTCAAGTGATTGAGAAAGATGCGAGGGGTTTAGCTCACAAGATTTTGGAGCAGCTACATATATTAGGAATTGAGAAAACACCTGAAAAACTTATTTCCCAAACGTATGATGGGGCTGCTGTCATGAGTTGGCAAAATAGGGGTGTGCAGCGTTTGATAAAAGAAAATTATCTAAGTGCAAATTACGTGCATTGTTAGGCTCATCAAGTGAATTTTCTACTTCAGAATGCAGCATCTTCCGGTTCTCAAAGCAGAGTATTTTTTCAAGATCTTCAAGGAATTGGAACATTTTTTTTCGAGATCTCCGATAAGAATGCTTTGCTTGTCAGAAATTGTTCAAAATAAACTACCTTCAGCTCCACCAACAAGATGGTACTTTCAGGACATATGTGTTAATATTGTGTATGAATATAGATATAGTCTCCTGAAATGTTTTGAAAATATTAGAGACAACGGACAGGAGGATTTTATAGCTAGTAGGCAAGCTGCAGGATTTGAACGTACCCTGAAATATACAGATTTTGTATTTTGGCTTACTTTCTACAGTAAAATTATGCCTCACTTGTCAGTTCTTTTCAACAAAGAAACATCCGTCGGCCACTTTTCTGATGCAGTATCAAATGTTCGTGTAATCTATGAAGACGTTCAAGCTTCTTCAAAGGAACCCACGAATAAGACCATATGTTGATCTCAGGGAGGGTAGAAGTAATCGTGTCGCCGCTCTTGATATATGTGATGTTATTGTGAACAATACCAAAGACAGATTCGATTTCTCAGATCATCTAAGTGCTGCGAAATTACTTCGAACTGAAAAATGTCCACAAATATTCTGTGGAATTTCCAGAAAGTGAATTTCAAACAACTATGAAACAGTACGCAAATGTTAATGGACCAAAACTGGACAGAATTAGGAGTGATATATTCTCGTAAAGACATGCATGGTGCTTCTGGTTCTCTTGTGGTACTCCAGTTTTTCTCGGAGAATAATGTCATACTTCATATACTACATATGTATACTTTTCCGAAGTGTATAAATACTTTTAAAATTGTTGTTACCATATCCATGACAGTTGAGAACGAAAGATATTTCTCCACTCTCAAACGGATTAAAACATGTCTACAAAACACAATGGGTAGTGACAGACTAAATACATTAGCTATGCTTTCAATAGAAAAGAGAATGAAGCATGGTATTCGTGATTTCAACTCTCAAGTGATCAAAATCTTTGCTTGTACCAAAGATAGGAAGATCGAACTACTATACAAAAATTAAGTACGTAGGTATGTTTGTTTGCATGTCACTTTGATTTTTTATTTCAATGTCCTGGGCCTGGGGCGGATCCAACCGATCTTTGTTTGGGGGGATCATAGATTTTTTTACATAATAAACATTTTTGTTATTATATAGTACATTGTGTTTGTTACCTATATATGGTGCTATACAATATTACTGTTTAAATAATTGCGTAATTCTAATAAGTAAATATTCAAATCAATTTTATCAAATAAAGGAAGGAAACAAACGAAACGTCGAGGCTTTTTGGGGGAAGGCTATGGCCCTAATGCCCCCCCCCTGGATCCGGCACTGTTTTGTGCCATCCCTAGACAGACTCACTGGCGCCGCCCCGCCTCTCAAGTATTCCTTTCTTTCACCGGTCATCCTTATCTTCCTTATCGTTCAGTGTCATTCTTTGATAACAGCATGTCTCTTTTCTTCTACACCTTCTATTTCACTGCCCCCTCCCCCGGATGCAGAACGCCCACCCATGTTTGCCGTGCATGGCGGCCCGTGTCGGAGGGAATGTGTCTCCTGACAGTTGAGGGACCTGTTTGTTTCCCAACTACTTTTGTGTTACTTTCTGCTTTGCACCTACGGATATGTTATTAACGTATTTTGGGGAACTTTCCTTGTATGTTTCCAAAACCCCTACTTTGGCCTCGGACTCCTCTAGACGGGCAGTCTGGGGCTAACCCACTCCCGATCAATCGGCTCGGATTAGGTCTTGTTCTGAACTGCAAGGTGAGGGAGGGGATCCACGGCGGGGCAGCGCTATGTAATCCCCCTCTATATCTCCGTGGCTACCATGGCACTCCGATGGAGTGTCCCATTGTTGGGCTCGGTGGTGGGTGGGACCACGGGGATGAATCTTATGTCCATTTACATGGATCTTTTCCCCCGCCCTTTCGGCGCGGAAGAGGAACGAACTGTTGTTTAAACCGTTTTTGCAAGAGATGACCGACCGAAGAAGCATCGTTTCTTCCTTATGGCATGGGCCGAGGAAGAAAAAACGTTTAAAGACGTAAGTGCAGTCCGTCAGGCGCGAACCATAGAGGAAGCATATGGGAAACTCAAAGCTGTCGTGGGACAGAGGAATGGAACGATTCTTTTTAAGCATGTACCGACGAGCAAATAGAGAAATTACGTTGAACCTGTCCAAAGGGGTCGTAAATCACGACGACTTTGCTTCAGAAAATGAACTAATTTCATTTTTCAAGGTGTGACTGAAGTGTATAGGATTAAAAGGAAAGAGACGGGGAAAGTGATACCTACTTCAACCCTGATCCGTATCTTTGACGGTCCGTCCCTCCCGGAAAGGATGAGTTATGCTTTCTATAACATCCATGTGTGATAGTATAGACTGAATCCTTTGCGCTGTTTCAAATGGTCAAGTGTCATATGTTTGGGCATACCCAACAGCGATGTATGTCGGTAAGCTCAGTGTGCTAGAAGTGCGGTGCATCAGTGCACGATCCACATCCCTGCGCTAACCAACCACAACCAGTGCCCTACCTTTCTCCGGAAAAGAGATTCAGGAGATAGGAGTCAACGAAAAGGTTTCCTTCCCTGAAGCCAATCGTCGGCACCAGGCTAAAAATCCAGTAGACCTGTCACGATCCTTCTCCAGTACTTTAAGGATCAAGTTCTCAAGGGTTACAGCGAATTGTCAAACAACGTGTTCCTGCTCTAGTAGCTCACTTCAGTTGTCAAGTATCGCCCATAGACTTCCCTGATGACTCGGTGTGCATCCAAGGTAAAAGGGTAATAATACCAACAGAGTTAAAACAAGCCGAAAACTCCACCAGACACAGATAACTTCTACAGAACCCTTCAGGAAATAGATTCAAGTCAGATCTCGCTTCTGAACAAAAATTCGTTATCGAAGTCCCGTCTCCTACTACTTCCGACACTCGCATTGAGCGATCCTCCCTGTAGATCTCGGTCGCCTGTGGCAAAAACAAAAAGAACAACGCCTACCCCGGCGACCTTCTCCAGCAGCAGTCAGGATGACTCTGCTGATGTCGAGGAGCATCACGAGAGTTCCTCTGTAACTTTTCAGAAGTCGAGAAAGAAAAAAGCCTATGAAGTAATTCCCTACAGTGGCTCTCTCGTAGAATTTAAACTGCTTTCGTGCACGTTCAGAAGAATTGAGATTGATAATTTCTCGCCATAGACCATCTATAATCTGCCTTCAGGAAACTCTTGTTCCCCATCATCCCCTGTCTTCGCGGGTTCAACACCAATCGGTTTGATCAAGATGATGGACACCGTGCTCACGGTAGTGTCTTGGTACTTATCCGTGACTCCCTGTTCTCTCAGGAACAAAACGTTCGAACCGACTTTCAAACTTTGCGTCCGGATACACCTACGGTCCTTTTCTCTAATGGTGTGCAATATATTCATTCCTCTTGGCCAAGTCATGTCACAACAAGAACTTGAAGATGTGTTTTCTCAGTCGAAAAAGAAATACGGATATCGGAAACCTGCCCAAACGATATCGATGCTATGGTTGCCCTTTTTACTGATGCCGTTGTTCATGCGGCCTCAATTGCCATCCTCAAGTCGACGGGTCACTCACGACATCCTCCCGTGCAGTGGTGCCAACTGTGGCACCGCCGTGCGGGAGCGGAAACGGGCATTGGCAAAGCTTAGAAGGTTTCCAACCATGGATAATCTGTCCAATTATAAAAGATCACGAGCCAGAGCTAGATTGACCATACGGGAAAGTAAGGCCGCGTCCTGGAGAGCTTACATTTCATCACTCTCTTGCCGTACGCCCTCTAAAGTAGTGTGGCGAAAAGTTCGACAGATCGGTGGAATACTTCCTCCGTCGTCTGTCTCAGGGCTTCTGGTAAATCGAAATCTTATCACCTCAATAGAAGGTATAGTTGAAAAATTGGTCTCTCATTACGAGCATATCTCCAGCTCCGTACACTATTCTCCTAGCTTTCTAAAGACCAAAAGAAAAATGGACAACTGCAGACTAGATTTGTCGAGTCGCGTGAAGGAAGATTACAATGCTCCTTTCTTCATGAATGAATTTTCCTGTGCCTCGCTTGTGCCAAAGATTCTGCTCCAGCACCAGACCAGATACATAATTAAATGCCTAAACACCTATCGGAAAATGCTCGTTCTTTTCTCCTCCGCATTTTCAACCTGATTTGGGATGAACATGCCATACCAAGGATTTGGCGTGAAGCCATTGTTATTCCAATCCCTAAAGAAGGAAAGGACAGAACAATCCCTTCAAGTTACCGCCCAATCTCGCTCACAAGCTGTGTGTGCGTTTAGAGCGAATGGTAAACAAACGTCTGGTCTGGCTCATGGTGCAAAGGAATTTATTTACACCTTTTCAAGGAGCACATGTCAATCATGGACCACTTGCTCTCCCTTGCCTCTCAGATCTCCACTTCTTTCGTGCTACGACATCACCTGGTTGCAATTGTTTTCGACATAGAGAAAGCGTATGACACCACCTGGGGGTACGGCATTCTTTGCATCTTGCATTCTTGAGGCCTTAGTGGACGGCTCCCTTCGTTTCTAGTAGATTTTACTTTCGTTAATATCTTTCCTCGTCCGCCTTGGTGACACGTTATCCTCAAGTCACCAGTTAGAAAACGGTGTTCCCCGGGATTAATTCTGAGTGCAACTCGGCCGTTGCTATCAATAGTATCGCATCAGTAATTCAAGAGCCTGTGAGAGCATCGCTCTTCGTTGATGACTGTCATATTCTGCTCCTCGAAGAGCATGCAAGTTATTGAGGCAATTACAGCTTGTCCTCAACGAACTGCAAGAATGGAGCGTTAAAACTGGATTCAAGTTCTCTGCATCAAAATCCAGATGCACGCACTTCTGTAGAATATATCATCTCTATAATTATCCTTATATTTTTGGGGGGGCGTCATCTACTTCTCTTTGTCAAATCTGCCACTTTCCTTGGCGTGACATTCGACAAGGGTTTAACATGGCGATAGCACATTCAAAACGTGAGCCGCTGTGTATCACCATTGAACCTCCTTCGCACCCTTACTGGTAGATCTTGGGGCGCAGACTGAGTATGTCTTTTGCTCCTATTTAGGACTATCACTGTACGTAAACGATATGCCCTCGAGGATAAGAAACGGGAGAACAGTTATCTTTGCGGATGATAGAATATTCTTTGCAATAAAGAAACCGTAAATAGTACAATAGTAGAGATTTCAAATTGGTTCCGTAATAACAAATTAATAGTAAATGAAAAGAAAACTGTTTCAATGCAGTTTTCCATTTCAAATAAACAGCTCTGCACTTCACTGAAAATGAACGGTGTGCCACTGACTGATGTTAAGGTAACATAATTTTTAGGTCTTTCAATTCAGTCAAACCTTAAATGGGACGTCCATTTAAATGAATTGAACACTAAATTAAGTTCTTTATGCTACGCCTTCAGAATTCTTTCAAATTCAGTCAGCCTGCACACTGCTCGTTGTGTATATTTCGCGAATGTTCATTCCCGCCTGACATATGGCATAATATTCTGAGGAAATACATCTTATAGTTCCCAGACTTTTCGGTAACAAAAAGCCCACGTGATTCTAGTAAGCCAAAAATCCAGCCTATGTGATTCTTGTAAGCCTCTTTATTCATCTAGGTATTTTACCATTACCTTGTCTCTCCATATAAGAATCAGTGTTTTTTGTCAAAAATGACTTATTTAAGGGCGGGAATATATTTTCAGCAAACACCGTTGTCTATAACTACAACACTAGACGTAGTAATCATATTCATCTGGTGACAGTATCAACAGCTCACTACAAAAATTCACATATAATACGTATACATTGTTTTACACCTTGCCAGATGACATTAAACGATTAAATTCGATACAAAAGTTGAAGTCCCAAGTAAAATATTTTCTGCTGCACAACTGTTTCTATACAATTAGAGACTATACCGAGCATCCAAAGAGAAAGTAATATTAATTTTAACAATGACATTTAATGTATTTTATACCATTTGGATTGTACAATTGTAAAGAACCTGTAACAAGTATTGTACTTCAGCTTTTGGGTCAATAACCCCCGTCTCGATCAGGTTTTCGTCCAGTTTCCCTGATCATCGGGCAAATGCCGAGATGGCCCCTTGTTTTGCTTCTGGGCGTAAATGTAACTTCAAATTAACTTTTCCCCATAGCACGTCACACACAGTTTTTAACTGTTTTTGACGTAAATAAATCCGTCCTATCTTAGATTTTGGGTGTATTGTTTATGGGTCAGCGACTCCATCGACCCTCCGGTCGAGGGCCGAATTCATAGTCGTCACATATAGGATAAGCGAACCCTTAACTGATGAGTGCTTTCTCAAAACAACTGTTCACTTATAGGCGCCCATATTTCATAGACGTTCCTTACGACCGCGGATTGAGTGTTCCCTTAAGCGGAAGGGAAATGTGGCGGCAGTCGTTTCGAAATTCTTAGCAATCGAGTTTACACACGTACTTCATCTTGTACAAATAGCGTCCTATTTAACAGGGGGCGGACACTCGAACGTAGAGTTGACGTCGCGCGCTGCAACCACTTGTCTCTCATTTGTTGTGTTTATAATATTTAACAGTTTCAATTGATTTCACAACGTTAACTAACGCTTTTGTATAACTAATGTAAATAGTATAAACATAGGTCTGCCAATATTTGTAATGGATTATGAACATTTCAAGTAATTGAAAATGTCGACCCCATATAGAATTAACATAAATTCCATTTTACATTTAAATTACTACCCTTGTTATTCATATTCCAAATTCATAATTACTTGTAATGGGTCTTATAAATCAGTAATGAATAAAAGTTAAAAACATTTTGGAAACATACCTGAAAGGATGAAGTTTCATAAACTCTTAATGCAACGAGAACTTTTAATAAGAGGGAAATCGGCAGTCCTCTTTTAGTCATTGGAACTTTATCGATCATCGGCACAAGTGTATCCACTGCAGTAGTTTTATTGAAACGAAATCGCTTTCGGAATTGTTCATCATTGTACATTTCCAATGGGTTGCTCATAGATTTAGATTTATTCAGTCAAAAAATATTAAAAACTATATGTGACGTAGAGGGAAAAGATTATCTGCGCACGTTTTCTTGAGTTCAGAATCCCTTCCCGTCATTTTAAATAAAAATAGTTAAAAGGGTACAAGTTTACCATAAATAAAAATAAATTTTAAAAATCGCAAGATAAGCAATATTTGAAAAATAGTCATTTTCGTTTCTGAGTTATAGAAAACTTATTTGCATTGGTACACGAAATGCAAGTATGATTTTTCCGCATTGCTAACAAAATAGCAACTCGCCCTTACATCTACTCTTGCCATTACAATCAAAAGGAGAGTTCAATAAAACGTGCGCATAGTGAAGCTACATTTACGTCCAGAAGCAAAACAAGTGGCCATCTCAGCATTTGCTCAATGGATCAGGGAAACTGGACAAAAACCTTATTGAGATGGGATATCTCTAATATAACTCTTTGAATTTCGCAGGATGTGTTGAGAATAAAACTTAAAATAATCTTGGAAGTCGTTTTGTATAACACGTTTCACAAATGGAACGCTTTAACTGGCTACACTAATACAAACATCAGCAAAACGAATTCAGTAGTTGGTGAACGCCGCGTAAAAAGTATAACGTAAACTGGTTACGACTGACGATGCGAGAGAGCCATAAGGGACCCTTAAGGGAGCTGGCTGACTCGCTTATAGGAATGAGTGCTCACTTATGACTTCACTCAAGGACTATTTATGAATACGATTCGTCCACTTAAGGGAATACTCAATGTAAGTGACGACTACGAATTCGGGCCTGAATACCATACATAATGCCAGAATACGGATCAACATAGGCGCCTATCGCACGAGTCGCATTGAATGCCTCTTGGTCGAGTCTGGTGAACCATCCATTAGCCGAAAGCGAGATATTGTAATCAGCTCCTATGGTGTGAACGTATCAGCTATAAATACTCCTTCGCGCCAAGCAGTTCTTTACCGTAGTAAGGACTTACCGTAACAGGACATCGTACGCACTCAGACGATCGTTACCACATCCTTCGGGTATCCATCTCTACACGCTCTTGCATAAACTCGATATAAAACTCCCAATTCCTATGAAACCCCCCGAAGTCTTGTTCCCCATTGGAAGCTTCTCTGGTCTAAAATAGATCTGAAATTATCACACTTCCCAAAATCCTCAACTCCCCAGAACATTTTTGGCGGAATTTTAGGAGACGAAATCCATGTATTCCTTCACATACACTGATGGTTCCTCCCAAAATGGTAATGTAGGGTGTGCCTTCTACTGCAACAGTACCACGTGGAGTCTTCGACTAGACACTTCGTGCAGCGCTTATACTGTAAAAAAAAGTGCTCTTGGAGGCACTTAAGTTCGCTGAATTCATGACATTAAAATAAGCTGTGATTCAGAAAGCACGCTCGAATCTATCTCCCGCTTCTCTTGTGACCCTCTGACAATGATCACCCAACACCTAATTCATTATTTACTGGTGCGTTGTTATAATTTAGTTTTTTGTTGGATCCCTGGTCACATTGAGAAAATAGGAATGAAATTGCTGACCAGGCAGCAAAGCTCGCCACAAGAAAAACTGTGGTGAACATCCTCACAGTCCCAACAAATGATACCAAGCTGTTTATCAAACCTTGTATTATCAGTGCATGTCAAACAGAGTGGCAGAACTCACGAGAATCAAGAATTCCATAAAGCCTTGATCTTCATCTTGTGGGACAAACCACACTTGCACCAGTCAAGGCGCAAGATGATCGTGACACACCTTCGGATCGGTCACTGCCATTTCTCCCACGGACATATCCGCGGTGACCCACCCCCTACTTGCGATAGTTGCGAGACGGATCTTAGTGTGGAGACGGATTACCGTTCTTAAAAAATGCAAATTTGGGGGCTTATTATAAACCTGAAAATAATCGTTTATATTCTTCGTGTAGTGATCGTCTTCCAGACAATGTATTGAGCACAAACGTTGTCTCCCATAATAACATTGATGTCGAAATATAATTTTCTGCGTAAAAAGTTGTAATATCGGATAGGAGACACTCCCTAATAACAGATAACATTTATAAACTTTATGTGGCTTTCTGTGCTCTTAATGCAAAATTTTGACGGTAAAATGTGTCCGTCCGTTCGTCAATGAACAACGCTAGTGGCTTTAGCCACTAGCCTCCAAGAGCACATATTTTTCTGCAGTATAAGCACTGCACGCCGTTCAGCCGATTTTCTCCAAAATTAACATTCTCAATCGATCTAGCTGATGTCGCGGCCCCTTGAATTTGTAAACGATATTTTAATTTGGGGGGGAGAGTACTTCTCATGAAACTCCTAGGACATTTTCAAAAGAATGGTTCCAACGTTTTTGATTAAATATTGTTGACTAGTATGAAGGACGTTTAAGAGAATGGTACAGGTCTCATGTTCTTTGAAAACCCTTATTTTTGATAAGTTGCAAAATTTGTTCGATGTCTTCACACAACTAAAATATTAAAGATAGTTTTTTTTCCCTTAATAAAATCTGTTCCTTAAAGATAGATTTTCGAATAAGGTCATGTACAATTTTTCGAAAATTTGAGTACTTTGTGCCCAAGATCCTTATATATGCATAAATCACTTAATGCTCATATCAATTTTGAAATATTTAAAATTCTTTTGCAGGAATTAGTTACTTTTCTTCAAATCTGCTTTTAATGTTTCACTCATATGTTAAAGAGATTTTGGGGGACACTGCTTGTTTAGATCAAATTCAAATTTTACTAATTCTGTTATAAATATTCCAAACCCCCTTTATAAGTGGTACTTGTCTCTTATAATATTGAAAATTGTTTCTAAACAAATATTTTGAGGACTGTGGCAACATCGAAAACATTGTCAGAACTTGAAGAAAACTTCAGAAACATTGTCTAAAAGCAGAGTTTACTAATGAAGGTGTCTCTTGTAAAATGGTTTTGCTGTAAATAATATTTTAATATAATGTTGTGATACCACACAGCTTATTTTTTAAATATGTACATTTTATTAATATTTAAATTTTATTTTTATGCTTTTGGCATACTAATTTACTTCTAATTATTTTAGGAAGAAATATCTAAACTTGAAAAATTTCATAAACAACAGTTAGATGAAGTCACAAAGAACAGTGTTTCTTGCAATAAAAATGATTGCCATCATATAAGTAACTTACAAAAGCTTGAGAAAGAACATGAAGAAATGAAATGTAATATTACAGAGCTTAAGGTAAGATAATTTTGGAGAAAATACCAAATCTCTATTTCATTTAATTTAATTTATTTTAATTTGTCTCATTACTTCTACCTCTTGTATACATATTATAGTAATATACTTGTCCCTCCCAAAAGATATACCAATCATTGTTCTTTCTTTGTAGAATAACTTGAAAGCTTCTGCAACCACATCTATTGAAGAAATGAAAAAAGTTATGAATGTTATGTTCAGGCTCATAAAAGCTGAATTCCTGCCTGGGACCAATTATGAAGGTTCTACAATACGGCAAACAATGCTGTCTTCCATACAGGTGATCTTCTTTATTAATACTCAGTTGTAAAAATCAGTGTTCACACTAAGCATCAATTATTTAATTTATATTGTAGCAATGTATAATCAGATAAGAAAATTTAACTTAAACATTATTGAGAACAACCTAATATTATTTACCACAACAATCTGTTAAGCAGCCTCGCCCATCCTGCACACTTTGCACATCATCCCTGCAAGCCCTTTATATAATACACTTTTATTAATAAGATCCATTCTTCACAATCTGAACATTAAGTAATGTCATGCACACATTTTTGAAAATATGGATAATTTTAGAGCATAAAAATATTTTCCTGAATAGGAGTGTTGATAGGCAAACAGATTTTCATTTTGATTTGCTTCTCCGAAGGCCGGCTTTCAATTTCCTGGATTCACTACAAATTTTTGACCTTGTTTAGAGCAAAGTGTATCTATAAATCAGATCTACACAGAGAATGTAAGAGCGTAGGCTTCCGCGGCCGGAGTCAGTATTTACTAGGCTGTCCGGGTGACGCCGCGTCCATGGCGAAGGTGCCGACGTTTCGGTCGCCATTCTGCGACCTTCCTCATTACGCCCTGAGGAAGGTCGCAGAATGGCGACCGAAACGTCGGCACCTTCGCCATGGACGCGGCGTCACCCGGGCAGCCTAGTAAATACAGAGGATATAGTTGTGATCCAGTGTAATATTTTGATCTTCCAAATGTAGCTTGGAAGAGAGAGCCAGTTCACTACACGTTACCTATGTGGTCAAATATTACTTCACAACTACATGACAAAATTCCCTATTCAATACATCGTAAAATGTTGAGACTTGGTCAAATACCACATGACTAACTACCTAATATTTGTTATTATTCCAGGTAACTGATGTAGCTTTTTGTAGGTCACCAATCTTTTGTAAGGGATGTGTCACTAGATGAATTAATTTATTTTAAAATTATTATTTTTTGTGTACATTAAATTGAAATAATTTTTAATTCTTTACAGAATATTACTCTACAGTATGTACATATGAAAACTAAAAACAATGATGTGGTAGATTCTGAACAGACAGTTTCAATAGTTTCTAATGAGCAATCAAGATCTGAATACAGTGCAGTAGGAGAAGCAGTACACAATGAGGAAGAAATTCAAGAATCTGTAAAATCTGAAGTAATTGAAAAAAATCAGGAATCAGATATTTGTAAAAAGGAGAGAAAAAATAATGATGAAAAGTTTAGAGAAAATGTGACTGATGAAAGCAACAAAGTGACTGTGACTGAAGAATCTAAGCAAAAGACTTTGAAAGAAAGCCCACCCAAAGTAGTTGAACCTGACTTTGACACTGAACCTCTTGTGGAAGAGACTCAGGTAGAAAAAGAGGAGGATAAAGAAGAAAAATTAGACGAGAAAGGAAAAGATGAGTCATTGGGAATAAATTTGCAAGTAGCAAAACCAAGAGAGTCTTCAATTGATAGGGTGTGTAAAGCATTTTACCTAATTATCTTGGTGTTCTGATTTCAATGCTTTCTTATTTTTTAATCATGATTGTACTTTTAACACTGCTTCATTTTCTTACCTTTACTCAGGACAGCATAGCAGTCCAAACTAAATGCCTCATTCAGAGGTTTTGACTTGCCTCTTGTCCAATAGGTCTGATATTTTCTTATTTTTTCACCCTTCATTTTAATAGGTTTTAAACTCAGAATTTTGTAAATTAGTCCATTTATATGATAATTTTACAATATGCTCCTAAGTAATGAATATAAAATTAATGAATGTATGTATGAATTTGGCATTTAGGGTTGGATTAATCTGGCATTTGCTAACTAGCAGTGGGGCCTGTTTTTATTTCTTATGCACACCTGAGGGTAAGGGAGTCAGGTGGTGAGAATGAAACATTCCTATCAGCATACCTAGCTTATTCAGTCTACCTGGGCTTTGTTTCTGCATACAGATATAGAAACTGAGGCAGTTTTGTATTAGAATTCTATAGCTGGGGCAAAAAACAACTAATTACCAACTATATATTATTAAAAATGTTTCCTAACATAAGTATTAATTGTTTGATATTTTTAAATTCATTACATATAGGAATATATTTCTTATAAGCATAAGAAAAGCCTCAAAAACTTTAAAAAATACAATTATGTCTTTAATCAAGCCTGATACATTGAGAAATTATTAAAAATATTCACTACTTTAAGTTAATATATTTGGTCAATAATATATTTTCATTTCACTAAAAAGTATTACATAAAGAAGACTTTTTAAATCACATAAGAGCTCTATTTAATTATTACAACTATTTTTTTCATTGTTGTGTTTTTTTATTATAGTTGATAAAAAGCATACTTTCTTGAACATTCTTGCTTGTATTTCAAGCATGTAAGTATATTTTTCACCTTGTCTCCAACTATATCCTACATTCTTTTCTTTTAAATGAAGATATACAACCAAAATAATCCAAAGCCTCATCATAATTAATTTCTTCATACAGAAATTAAACAGTTACAAATTCTCCTGAAATCTGTGAAAAAAACAACTTTATATTATAATTTACTTTATTTTATAAATGACGATTATGTATTTAAACTACCACAGAACTATAATTTGAACATCCATTTATCATTCAACACATCCAATAATTGTAGTAATAATTCTGTAAGTAATAATAATTTTTGTTTAAATAATTCTGTATTTTATCCTGTGTAAAATTATATCCAGGTATTTTACAACACCTCATCTCTTTCTTGAAGATTTTCTGTACAATTTAATCTCAACCCTTTGTTAAGAGTTGAGATTAGATTGCATTGTTTCTCTGCACAGTACTGGGTCAGTAATACAGTAACACCCTTTTGAAGTTGGGATTTAGTATGAAGTCCAGTTTGCCTTGAACTGTGGAGCAAATGCTGGTATTTTGCTTATATTCTAGACATAAATATTCACTATCTGTATACATTTTCTTAAGCTTCATTTAATGGTAGTGGGAAATTTACTTATTTCATCAACATCAATTATCATTCTCCATGTTCTTGTTTGTCCATTCCTTCATGTGGGGCACAATAAGAAATAAGAACCAAAATCTGTGTACAGATCGTACTTCTTCCCAATACATCACATGCAGTTTTTAGACTATATTTTTGATTTTTAATAAATTATTGAATTAATATTAATAAAAATATTATTTGTGTTCAGGGTTGGAGACCACAGCCTCCTCCTTCACCATTATTTGATGATGAAGAAGATGATGATGACTGGTTGAGCTGAATGACTCCAGGTTTCTGAATTGAAGTAATAGTAAATTTATACCATTCATTTTAAAAAATGCAGTTTTGATAACTTGACATCTTTTGCATTAACTGTTAGTCATTTTATAGGAAACATATGTATATAGAATTGTATGGCATTGTTTTAAACAGATAACCTGAAAAAGTGTACCCTTTGCAAAATAAGTATTAGTTGTGATTATGCTAATTATAGTTAATGTATGCTCCAGTTCATGAGCAAGTAATTTGAAAGAACTTTTGAGTTCATAGTCATGTGAAATTACAAATAAGTAAAAACTGACTTTGTTAGACACAAAAAAACATTTACCTGAGAATGGAGTAATATCTGAAAAGAAAGTTAAATAAATATTTTCATGAACGTGTGAACACCTACTTTTAAGAGAAAAATGGGAATTCCGTCTCTAATTAGAATGTTTTGAAATCAACCTCATTAAAAGGTCTATTGTCAATGTGAAGCATTTATAAATTGTCTGTGATACGTTAATAATAGATCACTAGAATACTTTGGTTATCTGTGATCTCTACCAAACAAAATGGTCTGTTTTCAATTTTAGACTGTGGAAGAATCACTTTAGGTTCAATTTTGTGTCGCTTTTTATTTTTGGATAGGTTGTGTTCAATCAATTGTGTAGTATTTTTATAATTGTTTTATTTGATTGGATATATTTATCCTTCCCAATATTTTTTTTATTTAAAGTTTGGAGTGTAGATGATAGAAAGAGGTTGATTTTGTCAGATAGCATTGGTGTACATACAGTGTGATTTATAAAAAGAAATTCACAAAATGTAAATAATCAAAACTTCTTCCCCTTGCTGTAGCTGTAGAGGAATGATTCAAGAGAAAAATATATTAACATATCATGTTTGGAAATGTTGAACGTTTGTGGTTTTTATTTTATTCATGATTTGTTATTCTTTCCTCAAAAACATCATTGGAATTACTCATCTGAAATATTTTTATGGAAAATGTTAAATTATATCTTGTATTATTGCTGTGGTAATATTTTTTGTAAACAGCATATAGTTTTGTTTTGTTTTTAATGTAGTTAATTCCAATTTGTGGTGTTATTTAGCTCTTGTTTAGTGCTTAATCTTCATGAAAATAAGTATAGTTCTTTAATTCATCAATTAGAATCCACAAAGCCATATATAAGTTATTAGCATCAAGTTAATTTTAAAATATTTTTAGATTTCCACATGCAAATTTGGACAATCTAAAAGGACTGAATATTTGTCAAGTGACAATATTCTACAACTACTGAGGCATACATATATAAAAGTTAGCCATCTTTCTATAGTAAATACGTTTATGTTTAAATAAAAAATTTCAATTAATCACATTAAAGTTTGATTATTTTTAATCACAAGAGGTAATTTGAAAATCGGAATTAGGCTAAAATAGTCACTAGCCTGTTTGTCTCATTTACTAATCTAGTGAATGGTGAATTCAAACCCTTCCTCTTTTTCATTGATTCACAGATTTTCTTTTTTCTTCTTTGTTTCCTGTCTCTCTCTCTTTCTCTCTCTCTCTCTCTCTCTCTCTCTCTCTCTCTCTCTCTCTCTCTCTCTCTCTCTCTCTCTCTCTCTCTCTTTCTCTCTCTCTCTCTCTCTCTCTTTCTCTCTCTCTCTCTTTCTCTCTCTCTCACTCTCTCTCTCTTTCTCTCTCTCTCACTCTCTCTCTCTCTCTCTCTCTCTCTCTCTCTCTCTCTCTCTCTCTCTCTCTCACTCTCGCATGTATCTCCTTCTCCCTTGAATCTGAATATAAAGAATAAAAATTTTATTTCCTAATAATAAGTTGGGGAATGCATAAATGCTCAAATAAAAAGGAAGAAAATTTGTACCAATCATTGAAGTGGAAATTTGTTTTCAGAACTTTTTAAAAATTTATGTAAATAAATACAACTGTGTAATGTTAATGCTTGTTTTTTTGATTTATTGAAACATTTGGGTAGGTTTCAAGTCCGCCCTTTTATCCCTTATATATACTCATTTCATCATCCAGCCTGGGTCCAGATCTCTAGGAATCTACTCTCCCCAATCCAGAGTTCATTGGTCAACTGTGCTATAAATCACGTACTGTTGTTTGTGGTTGCCTATTTCCGACCTGCTGGAAGCGAGACGGATGAGGAGTTGTGTGAAGAAAAATTTGAAATTTTACAATAATACATTTAATTAAAATTAGAATGGTAACGATGGGTGACAATGATGAGCATGCAAATGCTATATTTAATAGTTGCATGGCATTATACTAGTTGCCTTTGGCAGATTAGCAATCTTAATAACAACAGAGAAAATTATTTGCCGTTGTGAAAGAAGTGCCGCCGGGATAACAAATTATAGAATAAGTATATCTCTTTTTACTTTCTCGCTACGAAATAGAGAGAAAGCTATGTAATGTTGCGCGGAATAACAGCGAATTTTCTGCAGAAAAAAGTCTTATTACGGGCCCTGGTAACAAAAAAAGTGGATAAATCCAGTTGCTAAATTTTTGTTCAGGGGGAGAAGGTAATTATCTATCACATGGTGTAACCATAATGCACGTTTTGTGGATCCTTTGTAACGAAAAATCGAATGACAGCTGTCCGTCCGTTGAAGAGCGTTTCAGTGAATGGTGCAGGTCTCATGTTCATTGAAAACCCCGATGTTTCGAAAATTGCAAAAGTTCTATTTTTTTTACAACTAAAAATTAAACATGTAGTTTTTTTCCTTAATGAAATCTGTTCCTTAAAGATACTTTTGATGTATAATTTTTCGAAAATTTGGGTACTTTTCGCGTAAATTAGAAGTGAAAATTTGGCGGGGAAACCAATGGTGCTGTTTTAATTGCTAATGCTAATTTAACCAGTTGGCTGTAAAATATGGACTGACTGGCACCCGACGAAGGGCCTCTTCCCCCGATGACACTCAGCGCCGCGGCCGATAGCAAAGCATTGATTTAGAAGGTCTTCCCACGTGTTGCGGGTTCGCGCTGCTGTGGCGTTCGGTGGCGGATCCCCACCTTCGGACACCGCTGCCCGCCACCGACCGCGTCAGGGGAAGGTTTCGTGAGTCCCACCACTTTCGGCTCAAGCGGCCAGGCAGCGAACAAGAGAGGCAGCAGGTCTACGGGAGCTCTGCGCTGCGACCGAGTGTCCCGGTGGGAAGACTCGGGGCGGGAGTCCGGCACCAAGCGCAGCAGCAGCGCGAAAACGCCACTTTTATCGGTACTTTCCTACATGTTAAAATTACATTCCTAAAATATTAAAGACAGATTTTATCGTCTAATGAAATGTCCCTTGAAGGATTTTGAATTAAGATCATGTAAAATTTTTCGAAAATGTGGGTACTTTTCGCATAATTTTGTGTGAAGTATGGGTAATTGTTAATTTTCTTTAAACAATTTTTGTTAAAAACGGCACATTTTATTAACTTTTAATCTTAGCCTATAGGACGCTTAAGTTAATGGTGCAAGTATCATGTTCGTTGAAATCCTCGTTTAGATAATTGATGCTTTTTAAAACGACGGCATCTTCGTACAATTTTGTAAAGATGCAGATTTTATAAAGTGTGTTCATCAAAATCAGATCTTCTAATAAGGTCGTGTTCAATTGTTCAAAAATTGAGTATTTTTTTGTATTTTGGCAACGAACAGTCTCGCTTCGAATTTCCTGCGCCTCATGAATTTGAGAGGTGCTTGGAAACAGTTGGATGCTACGTAAGTTGGAATTTGTATGTTATTTCATATTTCTTTGTTCGTTTCTTACATTCGACCTTTTGTCATACGTTTCGAAATTAATCTTTTAGGAATTATTTAAAACCTTGATAATCCATTGTTTTGTTCATGTTGCTAGGAATGTACTACTTTCATTCTTAATGTATTGATGTATTTTCTGCCAAGCAATCCACAAATCCTAAATCAAATTAGCTTAATTAGGTTTCCTCTCTTAAAAAATACGATTTAATGTAATATGAAAGAAAAGTTGATAGTGTTCAGAAAGTATGAGATTATAATGCGACGAGGAAGCTAGTGTGTGTGCCGACTCAGCACCTTGGTCTGAAGGGTCGCGGGTTCGAGTCCCTCATTGTTTGTTAGTGGCATTGGTTGTATGTCCCCTGTCTTTCATGCCTTATGGATCAGCTGACAAGACAAGTGGAGCCCACATGTAATGTTCTACAATTTGTATTGAGTTTTACAAAAAATGATGCCTGAGGTATGTTGATTTGGAGAGAAATTGCGTTATCAATAGTTTTACGTTACATTACCAAGGGCGAAAAGAATGTGTTGTTTTAGCACCAGTAATTATTATGTATGTTAATGATAACGGTACCGAAATTGATCGACAATCAGACTTTTCGCAGATGTCTGCATCATTTTTCGAAAAAATAAGAGATAAGTCAGACATTGATCAGATGCAGAAATATATTGACAAATTGATGAAATAGTCCCAGGTAAACGGATTGATAATTAATCCAGATAAAAGAAAACTATTACTTTTACGGTGTGAACACGGGAAGCAGTCCACTATACGATGGGTAGAAACAAAATCCCTAAGGCACATAGTTGTAATTATCTGGGAATAATAATTCGAAGCGATCTCAGTTGGGTCGGTGGACATACAACACAGTAGGCTTGGAACATGGAAGTCTATTTTGATATTCGTATTTTGTAGCGGCATATTATTTGCAGGAATAATCTCATAAAATAGAAGTCAGATTTTGTTACTTTCTTACGAGATTACGCAACTTAACACAACGCATTGTTCCTTTGTGAGCTAAGGGCCCCTTCCCACGGCGCGGCCGCAGCGCGCTTCGCAGCAGCGCGGCGCGTAGCAGAGCATTGGTTTGAATGGAGGCCTTCCCACGTGCAGCGGGTGGCGGCTGCTGCGGCAGCCGACGCCGAACTCCAGCTACGCGAAGCGGAGGAGGGGCCACGCGCCACCGCTAGCAGAACACAGCTTTAAATGGGAGCGTTCCCACTGCGCCGCGGCCGCAGCGTTCTACCTGCTCCGGTCCCTTTGTTCGTCGTCGCCGGAGGGTCGACGAAACCTACCCCTCCAGACCCCCACCCCCTTCCGCGGCGGAGCGGCCGTGGCTCCGGCGGTGGCGGCGTCGGAAGAGCTCTGCTCCTTGCAGGAAGCGCGCTGCGGCCGCGCCGTGGGAAGCGGCCCTAAGAGTGCAGCTGCCAGGCTCGAGAGCCCCCCCCCCCCCCCCCCCCCTCGCCCTCGGGAGCACGACCGGCGCCGCATGGCCACCGCTTTTCTTTGTATCTGTTTATGAACCTACGACATAGACCTCTCTACACCACCTCTCTTTCCAGCCCACATTTCCGGCCCATTGGCTAGGGCGTGTACGTTATTATGTCGGCGGGAAGCTCCGGCGGCGACAGCTAAAGATTATTACTGCAAATAAATGCACTAGCCCACCCGCGTTCATTCAGACCTACAGCAGCAAGTTCGCCGCTTGTGTAAAAGTAGCTGAATGAATGTAACGTAAAACTATTGATAACGCAATTTCTCTCCGAATCAACATACCTCAGGCATCATTTTTTGTAAAAGTAGCTGGCTTGAATCAGCCAGTATGAATGACAGATAGCGTTATTTTCAGAATATTCAAAAACTTGTCGGGGATTGTCTGAGAAAATATTACTGCGCAATTGATTTCAGCCACTCACAGTGCGTAATTTTTAGGGTGAGGAGAACAAGGGATTGTAGAAGCCTAGGGAGAGTTGACCAGGAGACTGACTACAGTCAGAATTTTTGGCTCCAGAACCGTACGGATGGCGGAGCTAGTGACCGCAATTTTTTCTTTTACTGTACCGGACTTGTGGAAATAGACAGAGCGCGGAGCTAGTGATCGCGTTCGTACACAGCAGTTAGTTGTGTTTTACCGAAGCTGTGGCGGATGGGTGAGAGCGATGAGGATAACGCGTGTTAATGCGTGATAGATTGAGTGGACTTCATGAAATTGGGTAGCCTAGCGCACGAGTTGTGCGAACACATCCACCTGTGGAACTGTGTGTTTGGGGTGCGTCCAATTATGTCGCCATCAGAAATTTCCGTGAACTTTCAAAGCCTGCCGTACTCGTTTAAGAACAGATTATTGGAAAGTAGAAATACGACCCCGGCGAGCCGCACGATAGTGCACGACCCTGGAGTCAGCAGTGCACCGCAGTCCGCGGTGAATGACCTGCGCCAGCCCGGCCACCCTGGCCTTGCGAGTCTGGAAAGGACGTCGAGCCTTTAATTCCCCCCCGCCCCCAATTTCCCGGAGAGAACCAGCTGATCGACCGACGGACGCATGGGCACGCACCAAGGGAACGCGCTGCAACGAAGAACATGACGTCGCATTGTAAACCATGCTAACTTTTACACAAAACGCTCTTCAAGCAAATCACATAAATAAAAGACTCTTCAATGATCCTGAGTGAATAGGACAATTTGTAACAATCATTTCCGTACTACTTGGCGTGGCCGCGATTTGGCATTTGAAATTCTTTAATGAATATGATTTAACAACATAGTTATAAGATGTTAGTCTGAGGTACTGAGTTCACAGAAAGTGAATTTTTTTGTAACTTTAACTCAGTAGATTAAAGTTTATGTTAGTTGTAACTGAAGTAAATGTCTTTCTGATTCTGACAACGCTTCTTTCCATTCAACCGAAATAGGACATCCCGTCAAAATTCTGAGCCAGCCGGAGTCCCAATGTCATAAATAGCTTTCCGAAGGGAGGGGCTGATTAAAAATAAATTAAAGAACAGAACTATGTCGCAATATTACGGAAAGTTAACTGTAACACGAAAATGCAGGCCTACAAGGTTACGGTTCATCCCGCACTGGAATACGGTGTAGGTTGTAGGGATCCTCATCCAGGTCAGTTTAAAGCGTTAAACCGAGTGCAGAATAAAGCTGCTAAGTTAGCGAATAGAAACAACGGGGAAAGTTCATCTAGGGTTCATCATTAGTTCCACGCAGAAAGATAGCACGGCTGTGTGCTCTCTTCAAGACGTACACAAAACAACCGGCATGGACAGCTATTAGTGAAAGACTTGAAATGCCATGCTACTTCATTCACTGCGACCATTCACACAAAATAAAATGCAGAAAACAAAGAACAAATGTAGGAAAATTGAGCTTTGTGAAAAGGAACATTGTTGACTGAAACAATTTACCTGCAGAGCTGCTGGAGACCGATCCCAGTAGCACGCGAGTTACGCGTTCCAGAGTTTTTAAGTGATGTCCAGTGAAATGCAGTGAAGGCCAACAAAAGTGTGATGTATGTTGTTAATAAATAAATTACTGGTTACCGAAGGGAGATACAGTGAAGTGTAGAGTTTGGTATGTAGTAGAGATGTGCACATTTTGTATATTTGTTTATACTTGTCTATTTGCGTTATTATTTTATTTCATTGTTTACTTGTACTTTTATTATTGTAAATCTTTTTAATATTTGTATGTATTGCTTGTTCTAATTTTACTTTTTTGAAGGGAAACATTATTTTGGGGGCGCCACGTTTAAAATGCACAGCCTTAGCTCTTCATTATTTCAAAGAGAGCATATAATTATTGTATTTGAGGTAATGCGCAAGATTTGAATTAATTTCGGCGCTTATTCGCCGCCCCCAGTAGAGGTTCGATCCGGGCTCGGAGTTGAGCGACCGGTGCGCTGCGATGCTTCGAGTCAGTATTGACCTCTGCTTCGGCTGCAGCCTTTCTAGACACTTCTGAACTTGGGAAGAAAACCAAAACGAGAAGAAGGGTTTAAAATACGATTTTCTCAGCGTTAATATCACACTCTGAGAATTTCTCGAAAAGGATAAGACGTCTTTTCCATGTTTGCTTTGTACAACACTAATTTTCGGACACTATGAAGGGGAATTTTTTTGCGATAGCCTATAATTTGAATTTTATTTTTGATAGGACATTTTTCTGGAGTTTTTTAGCTTTCATGTTTATTAGCCTATAAGAACCTATGTTATTTCAATTTGTACAGCCCTGATTTCTGGGAAATATGGGCTGGAACAATTATTTCCTTGAGCCTAAAATGAGTTTTTAATTGAATGCATTTTCTGTCGTGAAATAATGGAAAGTTGCAGTGACATCTCCTGGCTAGTAGACATGGGGATAATATTACAGGTTGAATGCATAATTCCAAACACTTAAAGTCAGTGTTGGCACATTGACCGCCAAATTAATTCAAATTTGGCGCCATGCTTCGAACAGCTCAGTTTCGCTGCTCTTTGAAGGCATTTAAGAAGTAAAGATCATACATTTCAAACTTCCCGTCTCGGAGATATTGCTCGAAAAACCCTAGGAATTCCTTCCCAGTTGACCAAATTCTCATTTCTTTTGTACAAAGTTCTTTGATATCGGTTAACAACTGCTTTCCATTAGTTCGAAGAGTCACAGAAAGAAAGTATCACCTCCGGGGCGGCCGCGACGGAAAATTTACCCATTGTCAGACATCTTGGAATCCAATTGTTTCCACATCAGACGCGGTGAGCTCGCATTGTTATGAAAATCAGACGAACCGCGAGCAGTTTCGTAGCCGATTGTAGTTATTTTTCAATAACTACAAAAATGTAATTGTTTTACTTGTCTCGCGTCGATAATATTTACACTAGCGGCGATTGGTTCTCATATATTTATGACTACGTATGCTTTAAATAACTTCTCGAAAACTCAACTGTTTTCTGAGAAAAATACCTCAAAACTCTGCATTTTCAGAAACGCTCAAACGACATTTTCTAAAAAATGCTCAAACTAGTTTCTTCAAACTTTTCTAACGGATAGGGTAAATTCCACTCTTTAATATGACGTAAAGTTCATTTTTGGGTATTCAGCATTTTGTAAACACTTGTATTTCTGAGTTAATGTGCTTCAAATACGTTTTTCGAAAAGTCAAAAATTTTCTGTAAAAACGAGCTTTAAATTTCGAATTTACTGTAGCGCTTAAACGCCATCTTCTTAAAAACGGCTCCAAATTATTCAAAGAAAATTGCCAGTTCGGACAATATTTTACTGTTCTTTAATATTCTTATAACAATATTTCCGCTCTACCATAAGGGAACCAAAAAAATTAGAAAATTTCCTAATAAATTACTTTGGGCGACGTTAGATGGTAGCCGGCAACACTATGTGGCAAGTTCATATAGCTAGTCGTAACTAAAGGAATTAGAAAATAATATGGGAAAGTCTGTGCCATTCTGTAGCATACTAGTAATTTTTGAGTTTACATGAAAATTTAAACACTCTTTCGAGACTTTCTGAAAATCGGCATCAAATTGTTTTTATCGAGCTTTATCTTCGGATAGTTAAAAGGCCGCTTATGAGCAGTGGCGTGTGGTGAATTTTTTTTTTTTTCTAGGGAACCAATTACATTTCAGGTGGAAAATTTTTAATATTTCACATGGATATGACGGATAATTTAAACTACCTTATTTACTGACGAGTGATTATTTTGTCTTGCTTTGCAAAATCAACGATGACAATATCGTAAAATTTGGGATTTTCGCTCTGTCTTTTAATAAATGACTTTTCAAATGTGAAAATTGCCAAATTAGAAAGTCTGTCCTGACTTGTAGAATTTCTCGAAACAATTTTCGTCGAAACGTCTCAGTGTCGAAAAGCTGCGTTCAACGGATGTAATTGTTGCTGGAATAGTCATATGTTCGCACAATACTTCTGAGAATGCCTTTTCCAGTTTATTTGCCCGAACACAGCCCAACAATTCTTGAGCAATGCCAAGGATGGGCGTTGGCTAACAACAACAACAACATCAACAACAACTCTTGAGCAGTTTCTTATTGTTATCAGTCATACTGCATAGAACACTCGAATCAGAGCGCAATGGTACTACATCGAAAAATGTTCCATAGCGCTCTATTAATGAATCTAGTGCATCTTGTGGAAAGGGCGCTTGGTTATAGTTCTCGAAATTAATGAGTTCTAAAAACCTCAGGGATTTAAAATTGCAGAATCTCATGTTAAGTTGTTCTACAATGTTATCAATTATTTTGCTGACAAGTCTGCGATAACTCTACTTTATACTCGAATCGCCAGTATTATCAAGACGGAGTCTTTTGAATTTTGGTTCTGATATGTCTTGAATACCCACAGCTTTATACCACACTTCTTCAAAACAATATCTTTTTGCTTTTATTAAGTTCTGAAACTTGTTTATTTGTTCTACACAGTGTCATTACTCTTACTCTGCAAAATATTGAATAGGTTTTCTGATAAGGGAAAAAATTCATTAAAAGCAATAATAAGACAATTAAAAAGGAAATCTCTTTTTAGTAATTCTAAAAATCCTCTTGATGACGTGACAGTCGCCTTCGACAATATTTTAAAAGAAATGTTTAAGAGGTACTCGACTCCCATACACAGTTTGAACTAATCTACTATTGTAATTCCATCTACTGGGAGCTGTTTTTGGAAGGCCTCGAGGCAGGGTCGTCGCCGGTAGGCCTGAGCCCGTTCACGGCCTGTCACGCGAAATACATACATACAAGTACATACACACATACATACATATACGTACTTGTACATACTTACATACATATATACATACATACATTAGAAAGTTATCTAATGCTGCGGAAAATCGATTTCGAGATTTCAACGGAAATACACGTTTTGGGGTCCCCTGATACCGAAAAAGTGTTGTTTTTGTTTGCTTTTCTTCCAAACGTCCGTTCGTCTGTGAACACTAGCGCCAAAACTTTTCGTAGTATTTTTCCCTAACTGAACAAACCCCCTGTCGATCTGGCCTGAGTCGAAGTTCTACGATATTGAAGAATATTCATTAATTTTGGGGGGGACATAAATGAAGCCTATGGAACATTTCAAAACTATCTCAAAAATGCTCCATTTTTTTTCTTTTTAATTGTCTTGCAAGAATATAGTAAAATTCAACTTATGACTCATTTTTTTTTGGAAAATGGTAGTAGTTTTCGAGCAATGTTTGCAATTTTAAAAAAAATACAAAAACAAGATTTTCTCAAAAAGGGCCCCTAACTTTTTTCTGTAATCGTTTGGTAGGGATTGTGCTAAATACACTACATTGAATACAGAAACACTACATTGCTCTATTCTTTTGTTGTTGTTTTTTCAAAAAATTGATTTTTTACTTGTTTCTCACGTTGTTAGTACACTGAAGAGCCAAAAAAACTGGTACAGCCATGCGAATTGAAATAGAGATCTGGAACCAATCAGAATACGGCGCTCCGGTCGGCAACGACTACATAAGACGACCGGAGTCTCGCAGAGTTGTTAGATCGGTTACTTCTGCTATAACCGCAGGTTATCACGATTTAATTGAGTTTGAACGTGGTGTTATAGTCGGCACAAGAGAGATGGGACATAGCATCTCTGAGGTCGCGATGGAATTTGGATTTTCTCGACCATTTCACGAGTGTACCGTGAATATCGGGAATCCGGTAAAACGTCAAATCTCCGGCATCGCTGCGGCGACCGCAAAAAGATCGTGCAAGAACTGGACGGACGACGTCTGAGGAGAATCATAACACCCTTCCGCAAATTGCTGCAGATTTCAATGCTGGGCTATCAACAAGTGTCAGCGTGCGAACAATTCGATTCATTATCGATATGGAGTTTCGGAGCCAAAGGTTCACTCGTGTACCCGTGATGACTGCACGACACAAAGCTTCTCAACTCGCTTGGTTCCGTCATCACCGACATTGGACTGTTGATGACTGGAAACACGTTGCCTGGTCTGACGAATCTCGTTTCACATTGTTTCGAGCGGATGGTCGGTAAGTGTATGGCGACAACCACCTGAATCCATTGTCCCTGCATATCAACAGGGGACTGTTCAAGCTAGTGGAAGCTCTGTGATGGTGTGGGGCGTGTGCAGCTAGAGTGATATGGGACCCCTGATAACTGACACCCTCTGGCAAGTGACACGTGCGTAAGCATCCTGCCTGTTCACTTGCACCTATCCATGGCCATTGTGCATCCCGACGGACTTGGGCAATTCTAGCAAGACAATGCAACAGCCTACACGTACAGAATTGCAACAAAGTAGCTGCAGGATCACTCTTCTTAATTTAAACACTTCCACTGGCCAACCAAAACCCCCATTAACATGATTGAGCTATCTGGGATGCCTTGCAACGTGCTGTTCAGAAATCTCCACTCCCTAGTACGCTTACGAGTTTATGTACAGCCCTGCAGGATTCGTGGTGTCAATAACCTCCAGCACTACTTCAGACATTAGTCAAGTCCAAGTCATGTTGCGGCACTTGTGCGTGCTCGTGGGGGCCCTACACGATATTAGGCAGGTGTACCAATTCTTTGGCTCTTCAGTGTAATTTCATTAGCAGCAATTTGTTCACTTTTTTCAGAACTTGCTTTAAATAATGTCAAATACAGTTTCTCGAAAACAACAGTTTTCTGTGAAAATGATCTCGAACTTTTGCATTTTTCAGAAACGCTTAAACGCAATTTTCTCAAAAACGGCTCCAATTTTTTTCTTTGACCTTTTCTTTGGGATAATGCTTATTGCACTGTTTAATTTAACTGTAATCTTTTGTTGTTGTTGTTTTTTTAAATTACGCAAATAATTTTTTTTTTAATATTTCTCACGCCTTTAGTATGCACATTTCCAGCGATTTGTAAACACTATAGCATTTGCGACTGGCAGTACTAGAAATGACTTCATATGAAGTTTTTCGAAAACTCAATAGTTGTCTGTGAGAATAGCTTCAAATTTCGCATTCACAGTAACGCTTAAACACCATTTTCTTAAAAACGGCTCCAAATTTTTCAACGAAAACTTTATTATTGGACGAGGTTTTACTCTTCTATAAAATTCTTAAAGTAATGTTTCGGATCGACCATTAGGAAACCAAAAAATTGAGAAGTATTAAAAAAATGTACTTTGGGCGGCGATTAATGACAGCTGGCAAGAATATGTGACAAGAGCAAAATCTAGCCTAGACCAGAGGAAAGAAATTACAAAACTAATTAGTGCGGGAAAATCTGTGCCATTTTGTAGCACTTGTTGCTTCTATGTGGTGGTGATTAAAAAAGCTGCTATCGGTACATTCAACCTGAAGAAATGCCTAATTTTGTCTTCCTTGAAATCCCTAATTTTTCGAAAATTAGAAAATTGCATTTTTTCAGCATCTTCCTACTCCTACAAATTTAAAGATATTTTTTCCTTAATGAAATCTGTTCTTTCAAGACATCTTGAAATACGATCATACAGTTAAAAAATGAGTAGTTATTGTGTGAAATATATTGTAATTTTTGTTATTAAAAATTGCCTATATGTTTAACATAGGAAATAGCTGTTGATGTTCCTTTATGTAGAACATAGTTCTGTGATGTAGTTCGCAAGTAGTCCCAAACGCTTTTTTTGGGGGGGGGTTGAGAATGTGGAATTATTACAAAGTATAACTAGTAGTGCTACAGAATGGCACAAACTTTTCATAAAAGAACTAATTATGAACAACAAATTTCATTTCAAGGAAAAATCTCAATTTTGTAGTTGTATGAAGACATGGAAAACAATGCATTCTTTTGAAATTTTCAAAAATTCAGTTAACTATATTAAAGGACCTATGGAACTTTTATAAGTGTATATTACTCCATTCTTACAAGAAATTTAAAGAAAAAATTTCAAGCCGTTTTTCAGAAAATTTTGAAAATGTTCCAGGGGATTCATGTAAAGTACCCCTAAATTTTAAAGAATGTTTTTCAAAATCTCAAAGCTTCAACTTGAGCCAGATGAACAGAGGGTTCTTCAACTTGGAAAAACTTCTATGCACGGTTTAGGTGCTAGTTGTTTTTAAAGGCACCAGTCGGATGGACAGGCATTTTGAAAAAAAACAACACTTTTTCAGTATCATGGGACCCCAACGTGCATTTCCTTTGACATCTCAATATCGATTTACTGCAGAATTACATACATTTTTATTATACTATATATAATACTCTGTATGTATATGTATGTATGTATGTATATATATATATATATATATATATATATATATATATATATATATATATATACATATATATACATATATATACATATATATACATATATATACATATATATACATATATATACATATATATACACACATACAGGAAAGTAAAAATTCAGGGCATGTTGTAGCAACAAAGAAATAGAAAATCTGGTAAGACATGTCAAAGTTAAGGACATGTCCTGCTTTTTTAGGACATACAACAAGCCTACTAGTATGCAAAATAGTAAAACGATACTCTTACGTAACAGTTTATAAATTGTAATATAATAATAAACAGTTATGCTTTGTTTTAGCACACAAAAATTCCCCCACCCCTCAAGTGTCACCCAGGTAACAAGCCCTGGTCCCTCTTCCTTGTAATACTCTCTGACATTCTAGTTATTATGCTTATTGGCTCTTTTTGTTATTTTTCGTTCTTTGCGAAAATGCAGGATCATGAGATTAATCCTACATCAACCTACCAGTTCGAGTAGATCATAGTGGCCGTTTTCCATGCATTTTTGCCATGTGAAGTGAAGTTACAATTTCTGTATTCCGTTATTGTTTTAGTTGAAATACTAAATAAAGAATAAATACTGTTATGTTTTCTGAAATTTTAATTTGTAAAAATATAAATTACAAAGAACTACTGGATGAACTTCAAATCATATATGTGTCTCCTCTCATGTCCCCATTGGTGACATCCTAGGTACTCATCAAATTTGCCAATAAAAACACACTGTGAGCTCAGAAAAACATTAGTCTGTTCTGTACTAACCTCTGCCAACAGGAGGTTGAATGCATTAACAATAATTTCATATGGTTTTTCCATACTATTTCGAAAGGATGCTTCCTCAAAGTTTTCCCATGTAGTTAAGTTCATTCATTGGTCTTATAGCCAGTCAAGAACAGCAAGTAGTTGAAATTGGGATCATTTTTATACATAGGTTCTTTTAAAATAGGTTTCTCAAAAAGGGCAATTGATGGATTATAATGGGTAAGGTCTTGAACTAGCATGTTATTAATAAAATAAAAGGAGAAAGCATTTGCATGAATTTAAAAAAATATATTTTTAATAATTATATTAAACTTAGTTTATTGATTTTATTTAAAACAATACAAGACAAACAATGTTATATTCCTTCAAATATCTGAACAATTTCATCAGTGTACAATAATAAAAAACAACTTAAAACCAAGAAACAAAAATTTGATTTAGAAATTGCTATAAATAGTGTGTGCATTTCAATTAAGAATTCCCACATTCAAACTCGTTTGGACATTTATAAATTGTTTCAATTCACTGTTTTTGTTTTCACTTTGAAATTGTTGCTAAGGAGAACTTAAGTACAGTAAAGCCAATAATGATCCAAGCAAATACATTTTTTAACAGTAATTAACACGAAACTTTAATGTAACAAATTAAGAAATAAATCACATTTTCACGCAAGAAACTATACACAAATATAAAATTATCACATCTTTCGTTACATGTACGCATCATAACACAGCATAAAGGAAACATCAATATCAATATCAATATCAACATCAAATGTATTAACTCCATGAAGTTACTTACATCTGTCCCTTTCATATTTCAGTAACATTTCTAACATATCTGTAACCTTGTAATCACACAACAATGAGATGCATTACACTGATAAATGTTACAAAACAACTCTGACACAAGCTCTACTCATTTTACTTCCATAATGACCTTTCCAGAACTGACAATCACATCCACTGTGGAAGAATTTTACGTAACGTACACCTTCACAATAATTCTTGAATTCATGCTCAACCTAGAAAAAGAAATTGAAGTAACGGTAAACAATTTATTTCACAATACATTTCACAACAAAATACATTTTAACAAACACAAAAATTATGTAAATTTATTAAAATTATTAAATTGTACCTTTTTAAGCTTAACAATTAAAGAAAGTTTCCCAAAATTATTTCCACAGGTTCACAGTACCACAATACAATTTTCACTGAACAATAGGAAATCAAAGGACATTGACAGAGAAACTATATTTTGATTAAAACATTAAGTCCATTGACACTTGCATCAGATATAAGGCTGTCATCCATAGGGAGTTTGAATAACACCATAGTATGTTCAAGCTCCCGATTGGATAACAGTATCACAGCTGATCAAGTGTCAACGGTCTTAATATTTTAATCGAAGTATATTATTGATAAAATATAAAAATATATTTAATTGTGTTATTGAAGCTTTTCAATTAATTATAAATTTATATTTAATTTTCATGCAAAACAGAGAAATGCTGAAATGAAAAAATGAATATTTTTATTTTAACATTCCATAATGGCATTAGTGTGGTAAGTCTTATTTAATGCTCTATTATTTTGGTTTGAATTATACTATATTTTTAGTATGCGATCTGAGCTAGTTTTGTACTCAGATGAAGTGCTTTGATTTTCCTTGTATAAGAAATCTCTAAGAATCATAGGTTGAGGTATGCAATGACATTTCTCTTGCCTGAGATGCTTTGGTAGACAATTTAGAGCTCAACATAGTTGAAGGTGCTCAACCCAACTTCTGGTTCTGTCTCATCCTGAAGAAGTGACAAAGCACTGGTATTGGATGCCATTGAAAAACAAATTTCAGGAACCTTCAATTTTATGCGCAATAATACATAAAGTATTTATAATAATTTTCCTACAATTGAGCTATGTTCTTTGGATATTTGGTTTTTAAATTAATGAAAATGTTTTCTGGACCTTTGTCAAATATTTTACCACTTTAATTTTTATAGCTTGACCACTGGATTTTTTTTTTTATTTTCTGAACTTCCAAGCAGTTCTAGTTTTCTCCTCTTATAATAGAAACCGGTGACAATGGACACACGTAGTGACTTCAAATCCAATGTTCTCTGTGAATACCACTGGCTGCCATAGCTTTCTTGTTAAAATTATCTCCAAATTGTGCTAGATTACTCTACAGAAAATGCTTTGCATTTCCTGGAATCATTGAGTCCATTTTCTTTCTTCATCTTACAAGTATATGGTGACAAATAATATATGTAAGTTTCTTGTTATTTCTGTTCTCCAAATACTTTTTATCTTCATTGAGCAGGGATATCGAAATCATACTTGTATCACACAACAGACGGTTTAGTAAAAATCTTTACCAATAACATGAATTGGTTATCAGAAAATTCCTGAAGCTGTCAAGCACGGCATCACATTGTGCAAAAACTACCATGAGTGTGTTGAGTTTGAACTATGGTGCAACGATAAGGAAATGTGGACAGCCAGTTAGGCAAAATTATTATAATCCAGATGACCTACAGCTGTGAAAGAAATTATAGTCAGTCACGTGTCACTAAGGAAAGTTTCCAACAGATTTGGAATTCCAAAATTAACTATCAAAGATAGAGTGAAGACCAAACATCCAAAAGATGTGTGAGGTCAAGTAGTATTAAAGGAAAGAAGGAAATATTCTAACAGAGAATTTTGAAAGCCACACAGTGGGGGTTCTCTTGAACATTATTAATATCAGATACACAGGGAAAGATTTTTTGATAGATGAAGTAGAAAAGAAAAGCACTTTAAAACTATCTACCAAGAGTAGAATGGGTTTCTTCATTTCTAAATGGCATTCACATATCCTCACTGTTCATCTATCAGGGGACCCTAAGACGTGTATTTCTGTTGAAATCACAAATTCTATTTTCCACAGCATTACATAACTTTCTCTATACTGCATATATAACTCTGTATACATGTAAATACACGAGAATGTAAAACATTGTTTGTTTCCCACTATGCTAGATGAAGATACTATTTCAAAAGATCAAATATCAAAGGTTTTACAAATCCCACAGGAAGAGAAAGGCAGGTTTATTTTCGATAAAGCCATTGTGAAACGATTTATTTAAACTACTATATTATGATAATTTCGTCTAGATTGTTATTTTCTTTTGTAAAAACATTCTTAGTGCTTTGAATGTAGGTTTCCCCCCAAAGCACAAGGCATTACAAAATTATATCTCTATAATTCTGAATATATTGATATTACTACACAGAACTGAAAACATTTTACTACAATCATACATATTCAGCCTTACAAATATCAGGGAATATTTAGAAAAAAATTAATAAATTTCTCTCTGATCCTCCTAAAGAAAAGATCAATGTCCATATCATCTTCAGCTAAAACCACCAGATAAATTGCTAAACTAAGTGTAAACCACTGTAGCTAACAAAGTGCATTTCTGTCCAGCACTGTCTGTCACATGTCACTTGCCTTCAGCATTTCAATCAAATTGTCAATACTTTGAATGTTAAAACTGTTCAATTCATTTCAAGAAAGGGCATAGTATATTCACAATTTAACAAGGGGGAAAAAAGAAGTTTTCCTTCTTCCAAATGGCCAAAATCAGAAATCTGTTCAAGTCATTGCATTTTCTAATTACCTTATTCCACTCACTGCCCAGCCACTGTTCCACTCTTTTTGTCTGTTTGAAGGCAAGAAGTTTTTGCTGGTTTCTATTCAAGAGAGTCACATACAGTGTGTATGTAGATGCACAATCATACCTTGCAGCATACCTGTCAAGAGATGCACAAAGAACTCCATTCAAACCAACAAGAATTGAATTCGTTAAAATAATTTACTTTTTTTATATATAAAAATGGATGCCAAATATTCAATGATACTTATTTGTAACTTACCACTCACTAACATAAATTGTAGGCCTCAATTCATCCATAATAATAGGAGATAATCCCTCTGCCCATAGATCAATAAGCTGTACTTTTGTGCAACGAATGTATGAAGTAGAAAAGCAACTTGTGGTAGGAAAATTCTCATCAAATGGTAATTCATCTGCCCCGTTAGGAGGTTCCTCAATTTTCCAACCATCACCTCCGTTCTTAAGAATTTCCCAGTGACACAATTTTTCTGAAAGAAGTCATGAAATAATGTCAAATCTTAACTTACTTTCTAAAATCTCTTAAAGAAAAAAATATTTGAAGTATTTTTTTTTTTTTTTGAATCTGTAATAATTGTTTTATTCAGAATTATTTATTTTGAGTCAATGATAATTACACAATCAAATAGTTCAAATATTAATGCCTTGCAATAAAACAAGTACCTGAGAAAAGAAACCTACCTAACCAATGATCCAGTAATGCAAAAATACTATCAATCACAATCACTCAAATACAGATATGCGACAGGAAATGTTGAATGGATTAACATCAGTAGTACAGTATTGGTAGTATAATGGAAATGTAATAGAATGAGAAGGAAGTAATATGTGGGACCCAAGGAACGCCATCACAACATCATGTGCCACAAATTCATAATGTGCATACCAGAATATAATTTGAATTTAAACATCACTGGATACTCCAATTTTACAACATGCTACCCAACATGCGCAGCACAGATTTATGACGCAATGCACAAGATTAATAAACAAGACAAAATTTTCTATTATTATTTGATAGATAGAATGTATTATACATCATAATTTCCATAACAATAATAATTGTTACAAATGTACATACAATAGATTTGGTATAGATTAATTTTAACATTGGATGGGGGCTCATAATGCACTATTTTAATTGCATAGCAATTATCAATATATGTTGACCCCAAAATCCTTAAATTGAGGCAATTTTTAAATTAATTTAAATTTTGCTTAATTTAAAAAATCTGTAATTGGATCTTATTAAATGAAACAAATCATTTTTTAATTAATGTGAATTATTGAACATTGTTTGAATGAAACATTTATAATGTTCACAAGATCTTCAAAAAAATGTATCAGTCATGTTTTTGATTTACATTGCATTCACAATCATAAAATATTCATTGCAGAAATGAATGTCAATAATTTTGTAAGATTCCTTAATAATTAACACTTTCGATACACACCAAAGCCTCAGAATATTATGGTTCTATTCTACTTTGAAGAAATTTTACAACATAGTACAATGAAAGTTCAGGTATGTGATTTGTTATGCCATTTTGTTCATAAATTTTCAACAAGTCTGAAATAGATAGTTTGAGCACGTCAAAAGCTCATTTTCTTCACAAAATGTCAGATAGAACGTTCGTAATGTTCCAAGAATTCTATTTTGAGACTTCTGAGGCTCTGACAGTTATTAAAAAAATGAAATCCATGAAATTAACATACCTTCTCCAGATGGGTTCTTGATCAAGTTCCTATTGAATGACTTGTGTTTAAATACTCTGTATATTATAGGGAAAGGTGATCTTATATTGTGTAACAAATTTGTCAATTGTCTGTATACCTTCTTCTCCAATTTAAATCTCCAAATATCTAAATCTATTATATTTTTCCATCTTTGGCAAACCAGCCGACAATTTGGGAGAGATTTTGAATCTACATGACTGAGTATCAAAGACAAAATTTCTTCTGGTACATTTTCTCCTCCAATGATTCTTCCATTATTCCCACAGTCAGCAAAGGCACCAACTGTTGGTCCGTTCTCACACCATTTGCGGGTAAATAATTCCAAGTTACCATCAGTTTCTGATTCAACATATGATGGATAGTATTCAATGACATCAGCTCCTGATTCCATATATTCACGTTCTGCTTCATCTTCACCATGATTACGCCAATCAGCCATACGATCAGCACCAGGAACTCTGTCTATACTGAGATGTAACCCCATACCAGACAGGGGCTGCAGATGTCACAAAGTTGTTGAATATCTCCTGTAATTTAAATGAACACTGAACATTACATATTCAAATTTGACATATTAACAGAAAATAATATGTAGTATACGTGTAATGTATCATATTCACATGTAGAGTACTGCGTACGAGCGGACTAATATTTAATTTTCATCACAGGAATAGACATCATTGCAGTCTATTAATTTTCACTTATTATATAGTGACAAACGCGGTACACATTAAGCCTCACGAAAAAACATGTATACACTCAAAATTTAATTACTTAATGTTTTGTAAACGTACTGAGCTTAATTATTTTTTGTGTTACATTCCATGATATACCGGTACTAATACACTGACGTTGACAGTCAACACAAAACAGACATGTCATTAAGGAAGGCAACATCAACGTGTCAGCCAAGAAATCACAGCAATTTTTCTGGTATACAACAAATTTTGTCACCTGCTCATGGACCACACAACCGAAACGACAATCCGACGACAATTATTGACGAGAAGCTACTGCATGCTGCACTCGTCCTGTCGTGACGTATATGTGTGATGGTGACATCATCATAGTTCTGAATACCATCGGTGACATCACCATTGCATGTTTCACGTTTCATAATACCACGTGATGTATAAGAAAGCAGCTGATCAAAACGCGGTAGATTTGAAATAAAGAACACGCTAACTGTCATCAAAGATTCAGTTATAAATTGGCTATTAACATGGTGGCTTCTTAATTTAAGGTTACTGGAAGCGTAAATTATAATAATATTTATTGAGTCACATATACAATTACAATCGTGTACGACGAGTCAATATGATGTCTTGGGTGGAGAGAGTGAAATTACATTACTGTTCAGGAGCAAAACAAGGGGCCATTTCAGCATTTGCTCAAAGGATCAGGGAAACTGAACAAAACCTGATCGAGATGGGATCATTGGCCTAGGGATTATACTACAATACTTGCTACAGTAGATAATTATTTTTGGTAGCAGATAATTTAACATTTCAAGATGTTATTGTCATTTTAATACTACCACTTGTAATATTATTAATAATAATAATAATAATAATAATAATAATAATAATAATAATAATAAAACAATACATATCAATTCTGTTAGCAACTAGATAAAATTTAACAATATTAGTACATTATATATTTAAAACTTGAAATGGTGAGGAAGAGGAGGCAAGTTTTGACCAGTTTTTTTCTTCTTTCAATTTATACACTTAGTCCTGCTGCAGCACCTAATGCGTTTAGAGAATCCAGAGAGAAACATTTTTGTTTTGTTTTTGTTTTTGTCAGGCATTCTCCTTCTATGTCACAGGATGCGATATGCCAGTTCTTTTTTCTTTGCTCCAGCATGAAACAAAAAGTCTAATGCAAGAAGATATTCTTATTTATTTACACTTTTTAAGGGAAATATTGTTGTGATTTGAATATTCCTTTACACTGTAGAACATGTTGTTGGGCAGGAAAGCTTTCAATTTACTTTTAAAGGTTTGAATTGTGTTTATGTCTTTAATATCATTGCCTAGTTTATTGTAAAGTGTAATGCCCTCTAATAGGGTACTTTATTGATAAAGTGTAGTTTCAGAGTGGGAACATGTAGATTATCCTTTTGACGAGTGTTGTAGTTGTGTATATTGGAATTTAAAAGTGTCTCTGTTTTCCATGAGAATTTTTTTTGCGAAGACCACTATTTCAAATATATGCATGCATGGTAGAGGAAGAATCCTTTGTTTATTGAACAAGGGTTTGGAAGAATCCAGCTTATGAGTGCTGGTCATTGTTCACAATATTCTTTTTTGGATAATAAATGTGCGAGTGCTTTCAGGGGCATTTCTCCAGAATATTATTTTATATTTTAGGTGTGAATGCACATTTGCAAAATATTTGAAGTGTCTCATGTTGGAGCTTGGCCTGAGGGTGTATAGGGCATGTCAAGATTTGTGAACTTCTTGTTAACATTTGAGATGTGAGAATTCCATTTTAGGTGTTCTTGAATTGTTAGACCGAGGAAGGTAGTTTCATGAGATATCGTTACAGGGTTGTTTATGAGTAAATGATGTGAGAGGTTTTCTTTAGATCGGGGATTCATGAAATTTAGAGAGACTGTCTTGCTGGTGTTTATGATGAGTTTGTTGTCTTGAATTCATTTTACTAGTGCTTGCAAAGGTTTGTGAGTTTCTTTTTCTAATGATTGTTGGGTTTTTGCTTTGATGATTATGTTTGTGTCATCTGCAAAAAAAATATTTTGTTATTCCTTAAAGCCAAAGGCATGTCATTTATGTATATAAGGAATAGTATTGGCCCAAGGATGGATTCTTGCAGGACTCCACAATTCATCATATCAATTTATCAATTTATCATTTATCATTGTTTTTTGATAAATATGATTTGATCCATTGGTCTGCAATGCCTTGAATCCCTAGCATTTCTAGTTTTCTTAAAAGTATGTGATGGTCAATAATGTCAAAGGCTTTTGACAAATCTAAGAAAAGGCCAATTTTTTTTCTTCTGATTTAGGGCAACAAGTATGTCATTTAAAAAGGAGAAGATGGCTGTGTCTGTGGATCTATTACTCCTGAAGCCATGTCGTGTGTTTGTAAGGACATTATTTGCTTTGAGAAACTATTTGAGTCTATCATTGAAAAGACTTTCCAGAATTTTTCAAAATCCTGATAACAGGGAGATAGGTCTGTGGTTCATTGGATCATAACTATTGCTCTTTTTAAACATTGGTTTAATTTTTGCTGTTTTTAATTTATCTGAGAATATGCCTGATTTTAGAGAGTAATTGCAGATGTGAGAGAGTGGTTGCACTATACGTGGAGCACTGTGTTTAATTAGAAAATCTGGAATGTTATCCATGCCTGCTGAGAATTTATTCTTCATTTGTCCAATGATTTTAAAAATTTCAGAGGGGGTGGTTTCATATAAAAATATGGAATTTACAATTTGTGTAACATTAGTGTTTGGTTGGTGTGTTTTATTGTTTAGAGAGTGTTGAGAGATTAACTTATTACTAATTTGTGAAAAGTGTTCATTGAATATATTAGCTATTTCTTGTGGGTATTGTACAATTTAGTTTTTGTAGTGGAGCTCTACATTTTTTCTGTTATTATTAGTTGGTGCTGTAGTCTTCTTAATAATGTTCCATATGGCTTTTGTTTTATTACATGCATTTGCAATGTACTTACCATTTGTCATAATTTTTGTTTGCTTGATTACTTTTTTTAGGATTGTTTTGTGTATGTTTTGTGATATAAAATGAAGTTTGAGTTACATTTATTATTTGTTAGTATTTTATACATGTTGTGTTTTCTTTCACATGACACTTTGATGCTTGTGGTAATCCACGATTTAGTTTTCTTGATTTGGAACGTTTTGCGTTTTTGAGGAAAAATGGCATTGAAATGTCTTAAGGATACATTTATGAATGAATTCAACTTATCCTTTTTATCAGTTTCCTTATATACTTCATTCCAGTTTTCGAATCTGGGTAAGTTTTGAAATTTTATTATGATTCCTTGGGAATAGTTATGGATTTCTTTGTAAGTTGTCTGTTCTGCGGTTTTTGTTTCTGTTTGAAGTGATAGAATCTGGGCAGTCTGAAACCTTTATTAAATGTAGCAACAGAAAAACAATGGTTATTTGCATCTATTATTATTTGATCTATAGCAGTGCTACTATTTTTGGAAATTCGGGTTGGTGTTTTTATGGTTGTTTGTAAGTTGTATGATTTTAGTAGATCATTAAATAGATTTTCATTACTGGATTGTGTGAGGCAATCTATATTGAAGTCACTGCAAAGAATAATTTTATACTGTCTACATTTTTGAAGTTTGTTGTTAGAATAACTTTCAGATTTTTTAAAAAGATTTTCAAATTCCCAGCAGGGCTGCGATATATCCATAAGACCCATGTTTTTATTGTAGTTAAGTCAGTGATGAATATTTCAAAGTCTTTCTCTTTTACAAGATGAGTGTGACTGGTGAAGGGTACAAAACTAATAGTATCTTTAATAAAAATGCAGGATGTGCGTTGTTAATATTTCGACATGAGCTGCTGGCTAGAGAGAAACCTGGTACATATGTGTTATCTAATTGTTCTTTAGTTAGCCAGTGTTCTGTAAAGCACAATATCGAAATGTGGTTGAGTTTCTCCTCAAGTAATATTTCTATATCAGTGAGTTTATTTTTCAGTGACTGTACATTTTGGTGAAGAATGTGAAAATAGTTTTTATTTTTATTTTTATGTATTGTCTGCTTTCCTGCCAATGTTTGATGCTACAGATTATACATAGGAGTGGGTTTTTGGTTGCAACGAAAGTTATATGTACGGATGGGATGGGAAGTGTGGAAGTAGGTGAAGGGGCTGAAGAGGAAAAGAAACGTGAGGAGGAGGTTAGAAGGTGTAGGAATAGGAACGAGCATTGGTAAAAGAGGACTGGGGGCAGATGAGGGATGTGGAGTGGGCAGGAGAAGTGTGGGAGTAGGAGAAGGAACTGGTGGGGGTAAGAGAGGACTGGATGCTGGTGAAAGATGCAGAGTGTGTAAGAGGGTTGTGGATGGAGAGGCGGAAGAATGGGTGGGAGATGGATGTGGGGTGGAAGGGGCAGGGGTTCCCAGTAGGTGTGAGATGAGCATGGTTCCTAGTTTTTGTTTACCTATCTGGTTCATGTGAACACCATGCCGAGTACAATGTTTTCTGGAGAGGTTGTCAAGATCAACAAGTGTGATAGGTGTCCCTCTCAAGTGCTGTCTTATATGATGGTTTGCAATCTTAATTTCATGGTTTATGGGAATGTTGTACCAGGGGGGCAGAGTGGTCATGATTACATTTGTATGTTTGGCAGTCTCTTGTATTTTTGTGAAGTGTTCCTCTGCATTAAAGTGACTGCCAGAATTAATGTCATTCTGCCCAGCTATAATTACTACTGTGTCCTATTGTGTAAAAAATCTAGTCTGAGTGTTTAAGTTCTCAATTACATGTTCTATCATGGCATTAGGCTTAAAAATACCTGTAATTGAGAACTTTGACGGGAGTTTCTCTCTCACAATGAAGGAAAGTTTCCTACCATGGCTGTCAGCTAGAATCAAAATTTTACGTGAGTGAGAGAGAGTGCCATTTGTTGTTTTAGTCTTGCCCGCTGAACTGTGTTTCTGTTGAGATTTTGAGGGCAGACTTTTAGTAAACGTTTCCTATTGTTTACTGTTTAAATATAGTTGTGCTATTTGCTATGAAATGAAGTTTGTCTTTAGTATTTTCAATTACAATAAATGACAAAATACTAAATAAGGTATTTAGGATTATTTGATTCTCTCGGCAAAACATCACATCTACGATAACACTGCTCAACAAAAAGCAACATTTTTCACTTGCCCAGGATTTTGCAACGAATTTACAGTAAAAAGCTGAATCCAAATATGTCATTAGTTTCATTGAATTGGCTCTAGATTTTGTGCTACGAAGAACGAACGTTGTAACGAATGATGCTGTCACAAAACTCGCGGCATTTAACGTCAATATCTATATTTTCATAAACACTGTTAATGTTCAATTCAAACATCGATTATCGCATTTATAAGGATACTTTGAGCTACGAATTATTAACATAAATCTTCTTTTATTACAAAACAATGAGAGAGAACTGGGAGTACCATGATTTGTAATCAGCAAGGTGACCTATGCCACATGGGCCTGATGTTCCCACACCAGTGTTCACCATACTCCCTGGAATTCCTGTGCCCAATACAGATTCTGGTTGGGAGTTAGCAGTGGCAGTGAATACGATGGAAGTGTTGCTACAAAAGAGCAATTCTCCCAAGAACTGTTCTTTTACTTAATACGTGACCTCTGTTTGCCAAAACAAGCAGCTGAACTTTTAGCATCCAGACAAAGAAAAGAAATATCTGACTCCAGAAGCGAAAGTAACATTTTACAGAACAAGAGAGGCAAAACCGTTACCATATTCCAGTAAAATGGAGTCTTGTTTACTGTTCTAACATTCCTAGACTATTTGTTAAATGGGTGTTTCAGAATATCGACTGAAAGCTGGCGGCTTTTCATGGACTCGAAGTTTAAAGTGCATTTTACTGTACAATGGCAATTGCTATCCATCAATCCCAATTGATCACTCAACCAATCAAAATTAAAGAAGAATACGAGAATACAACAATGGCCTTTCAAAATTTTGCTATCATGACCACCAATGATCTATATGCTTATATTTCAAATTAGTCAACATTTTACTTGGACAAAATTGGATTCACAAAGTACCCATGTTTTCTCTTTGCTTGAAGCAGTGGCGGCTGGTGCGTATTCGCACGTTCGCATGTGCACACCCAATTTAATTCGGTGCATTTTCTCTTAAATGTCTCTAAACAAGAGGGGAAAACCAGTCCTCTGAGAGTTTTCGAAACACGGAATTTCAAAATACGCGCCGTTCAGAAGCAGCGATTGACAGTCCGCCATCCGTGCCCTTCGTGGAAGCCAGCCGGCGCACACTTGGGAATTGCGGACGAGTAGAGCACGTCGTAGGCTGCCGCGGGGCTGGTGGGGAAAGAAGGAGCAACAGTGGCTTTATGGAAGAAAAGAGCATTCAACTAAGTGTGCAATCACCACTGGTCTGCGCAGTGGCGATCTCAACGAGTGCATTGACAGGTCTCGAAGATTATCTCTCAGCTAGCACAAGTTTGTAGGAGAAGTACGTGTGACTTTGAACGAAGGAAGTGTGAAATATCTCTCCTCTGAAAAGAGCTCTCATCCCTTCCAATAAAACAGTTCGTCGCCAGTGTGTGTGTGTGTGTGTGTGTGTGTGTGTGTGTGAGAGAGAGAGAGAGAGAGAGAGAGAGAGAGAGAGGCGGGAGGAAGGGAGAGAGAAGAGAGACATTGCACTCCCTAATGGCATGACCACGAGCCGCCACTGACTTGAGGGATAGTCGAGCAAAGGAGTTGCATTGAAAAAAAGGTGACATGACCCCCGAAAAATATCACAAATGGTGCTGCAAATATCGCGAACTACTCAAAGAAAAGATCATTTTCCCTCACCAGCACATAAAGTTTGGATTAATGAAACAATTTGTGAGAGTGCTGAACAAGGATAGCGATTGCTTCAAATACAGTGGCAGATTCCTCCCTGGACTGAGTACGGAAAAATTAAAAGCTGGCGTATTTGATGGACCCCGAATTCAGATTTCGATAAATGAATCAAATTTCGCAAGTTCCATGTCTGATACTGCATTTTCTGTCAGGCACAGCTTTGTTATTGTTGTCAAGAACTTTTTGGGCAATCCTAAAGCACCAAATTATGCAGAACTGGTGCAAGACTGCCTTTCAAACTTTAAAATTTGGGTGCAACTATGATATGACTTGTGCATATAAATAGGCATATCTAGTTTCATTTAGTTCAAGTTTTATGCAATTTACGAATAGCATGTTCTCAATAAAATAAAGTAATATTTTTTCGACGCGATTTTCATTATCTCAAAAACCAGAGCTAATCTAGAACCAATGCCATATTTGGAATCTGTGCATCAAACAACCCTACAATGGCTTCAACTTGTTTAGCAAGAAAGTGCTTGTTGACCCATGTAATAATTTGACACTCATTCTTGTAGACAACAAAACTCACTTACCGAACTCAAACAAGCAAGACAAAAAATCCTATTCATATCCTGCAAAACCTTTACAGTAGGGCCGTCTGGCGGAGTTAGTAAATCACATTTACAAGAGATTCGTACACGCCGCGAATCAACAAATTCTCACAGAAGGGAAGCACAAGTAAGCAAAACGTAGGGATGTTTTGAAAGGGAAGAAGTAGAAAATAATCTCCCTGCGAAACAAGAGGCTCTGGATGTCATTATTTGGAGCAATCTGACAATGCGTCACGTCGTAGGAAAATATTAAATTTTGCCTTCTTGTTGTTGAACACAGTCCAAAATCGCTTGGTATGCCGCTAAATAACCGCTGAAAAGAGATTATAATTACATTTGTCTTTTAGGGGAAAAAAAACAGTCGGCAAAAAATGGCTATTAGGAGGTGACTGCTTAATCGAGGCGGCCATGTGAAGCGGTTGGTATTGCAGTAGAGTAAATATCTAGTGGTGCTACTAATTGCACAGACTTTCCCGTATTCGTTTTCTATTTCCTTGGATCTCGGCTGGCTATACGAACTTGGCACATACTCTTGCCAGCTGCCATCCATCGCCGCCGGAAGTAATTTTTTTGGAAATTTTCTAATTTTTTTGGTTCCCTAATAGTAGAACGAAAATATTATTTTAAGAATATAAAAAAAAAGTAAAGCCTCGTCCTAAATTGCAATTTTCTTTGAAAATGCGGGAGCCATTTTTAAGAAAATGGCGCTTACGCGCTACTGTGAATTCTAAATTTAAAGCTCTTTTTCACAAAAAATATTTGATAATTGGAAAAACTGCATTTAAAGTACTTTAACTCGCAAATAAAATAGTGTTTACAAATTGATGTAAATGTCCATATTAACGGAGTGAGAGATCTTAAAAAAAATTACATATGTGTAATTTTTGAAAAACAAACAAACAAACAACATATTTATACTTGTGTAATTTATAAAATTATATTTGTATAATTTTTGAAAAAACAAAAGAATAGAGAAATATAGCGTTTATATCATCTAAAAAACAAATTATTATAGCCATATGGCGTTTGTTTCATTTTATAGAGTAAATTTTGCACTAACCTTACAAACGTTTAAAGAAAAAATTGGAGCCGTTTTCGAGCAAATCTTGTTTTTGTTATTTTTTAATATTGTACATATTGCACGCAATATTACACGAAAACTACCAAAAGTTTAAAAAATGTACACCACCTTAATGTAAGAAATAATTATGGACAACCAATTTCATCTGAAAAAAAAAATTATCTTTAAGTCTGCAGTTGCAGGAAGACGTCGAAAAAATTCAAACTTTTACAATTTTGGAAAATTCAGAGATAAAAATGAAAATTGGACCAATGACACTATAAGTTTATTTTACTCTATCATTACAAGAAATTTAAAGAAAAAAATTGGATTGACTTGAGAAAATTTCGAAAATGTCCCAAGGGCTTTATGTAAAGTACCCCCAAATTTTAAAGAAAGTTTTTCAAAATCGCATCGCCTCGAGTCGAGACAGATCGACCGGGGAATATCTGCTTTGAAAGAAATCATACGTATGATTTAGGCGCTAGTGTTAACGGAAGGACTGACAGGCGGACAGACGTTTTGAAAAAAAACAAAAAAAACACTATTTTGATACCAGATGATCCCAAAACGTGCATTTCCTTTGAAATATCGAAATCGATTTTCCGTAGCATTATGTAACTTTCTCTTTACTACGTATATTAATCTGTATATACGTACGTATACTAGAATGTAACTAGTGCTAGAGAATGACACAGGCTTTCTCGCAGTAATGTTTTCTAATTTACGTGGTGTGGACTGGCTTTATGGTCTTGTTTCATCCTCTTATCAACTGCAATCTATCATCGCCCAAAGTACATTATTATTGACATAGTCTCAATTTTTCAGTTTCCTAATTGTTGAAAAGAAATATCAATTTAAAAATAATAAAGAAGAGTAAAACTTCGTCATAAATGTCAATTTCATTGAAAAATTTGAAGCCAATTTTAAGAAAGTGGTGTTGAAGCTTAAGGAACATTAAGGAACCCTAGCGAGAGAGGCACATAATCTAGAAGGTAAGGTAATTCATGTTCTAAGAACATCAAATACACGTCTTCAGTTAACGTGCCGTCAAAGATGTGAGGGCGTACAATTTGGTTTTGCAATAAATCCGCACCACACTTTTAAGGAAAATTCTACTTGGAATCGCCTTTCACGTGTTGCGGTAGATTTGGAGGAGCCCATAAATTTCCATTTCCAGAATTAAAGAATTTCGCGTGAATTGTGCCTCGTTGGTGAATAATATCTGCCTACAAATTTCAGATCTTTGAAGAAGCCAGGTACAAATATGCATAAGCGATGCCCAAATTTTCAGTGCCATTCAGAGACATCGAAGATTCCATAAAATGATTTGTTGGTAGCAGTAAATATCCGATCGACAAATGTATAATCGAAATTGAAGAACCTGGAACCCCTATGGGGTGGAACGAATTGCAAATGCACATCTTTGCGAAAAGATCATTGGGTGGTCTTGCAAAACTGTTCATCTAAGGGAATCACCAGTTGGTTTTAATTTTGCGTTTACCTTTATATGAAGCCCAATTTCAACTGTTTCTCAAAAATGACTTCAATTTTTCCTTTAATTTTTGTATCAGATAGGCCAAAATACCCATATAAGAAGGGAGAAGGTCCGATTTTGGTTGAATTCCCTGAATTTCGCAAATTTTGAAATTTGCAAAAGTTTCATTTTTTGTCCTTCTTCCTATAACTACAACATTGGTGATATATATTTTTAATGTAATCTATTCTTCAATATTATAACTTTAAATTAGTTATATTTTCCTTTCAAAATACGACTTTTTGCATAATATTGCCTGATATAAAGCAGCGCCATCTGGAGAAATAGTATTCTAGACGGCGCTTGTGAGATGGCAATTTTAAAAACAAGATTTTCTCAAAAACGACCGAAATACATTTGTTTTACCCTTTTGAATGGATAGAGCTAAATGCAGTGAATAACATAACATTACGTTGACGTTGACGTTTGCTTTGGTTTGCTAATATTATAAAACGAACTGTGGTGTTCATGGTGTGATATCAGTGTACGTTGAATTGGCGGACATCGAAGTATTTTGCTTGCTAGCGATCCTGGCGGACGAATGCATAGTAAAATCTTGGTTTGTGTTCTGGTCAGTGCTGCCATCTATGAGACGAAACTAGTACTCTGAAGAAGAGTTATGTATTATTTTGACAGCCCCTAAAAAAATTCTTCTTTCAAGGCGTAACGCACTAAAAAGTCAATTTTGATAATTAGTAGTAAACCTGAGACGGCGCAGAAGTGTTCAGATAAATTTGTGAATGCAATAAAGAAACCATAAAACTTTTTCTGACAGCATCAGCTAATACTGTCCTTAATGAATTATTAAGATGATTAAGTGTATATATATATATATATATATATATATATATATATATATATATATATATATATATACTAGCTGACCCGGCCACGCGTTGCTGTGGCTAAAGTTTTTGTTATATTACATTATAGTAAACAATCTAAGAGAACATCAGTCACGGAGTCCACTATGCTTTTTCACACAGATGGTATTTGTAAAAAAATAAGGTGATCTCCTTATTTGACTTTCTACTACTATAACCCTTTAGTACAATGAAATTATTTACGAACAAAGACGAAAATATTGATGTTGGTATACAAATTCACTGGATTGAGATTTGAAGGGGAAGTACGTTGAACACAATTAATTAAAATGTTCTTACACTTGATATTAAGCAGAAATCAATAGGTACAAAATAAAAATTTATCAGATTTATTATTTCCATTTAATTTTATAACAAATATAAGTACTATTCAATTATAAATACTTTCAATTTCAATTTAATTTAACACCAATCGGTGCACAATGTTTTTGGTTAACCTGTCTTTAGCTAACACAAATAGATTAGACGGTTTCCCAACACGTGAACACGCAACATATAGTTGCCCATGAGAAAAACATGGATTTTCCAAATCTAAACCACAAATGGACATTGTTTGACCTTGAGATTTATTTATAGAAATGGCGAAAGCTAAACGAATTGGAAACTGTAGCCTTTTGAAGGGTATGGTAGAATCTGATGGTATCATCGGAATACGTGGCAGCAGGACCACTTTTCCTTTAAACTTCCCAGCCAAAATGGTTGCTTCAAGAATGTTTCCGGTGATCTTTTTGATGACCAAACGCGTACCGTTACATAATTGAGGTGGATTCAAATTACGGAGGAGAATAATAGGGGAACCAATCTTTAATCGAAGATTATGTGGTGGCATTCCAGGGATATCTAATGAATTTAAAAATTCAATCGGAAAATTTACACTTTCATTTTCATCAACAACAGTATCGATTGATTTAAAAGACATCATATCGCCTGGTAACAACTGTTGTATCTGGAAGTTAATTTCGTCAACATCAACGTTTTTGGCTGCCAAAATCGCCCGTTGACTAAGCCATTCATGATTCAAATAATTATTCTGTATATCCGGGAAAATACTCTGAATCAATTCATTTTTATCCTGAACAACAGTGCAAAAATTGTCTGGTAGTTTAATGCATTGCGTATTTGGTTGCAGTTCTATTTTACCGTTCCCAATATCTAGTAGTTGTTCGGAAAATATTTGTGCTGATGGATCATTTTGCAATTGTACTCGCATATTTATGGTCAATCGAAGTGTTTCAACACTTCGCCATAAGAATGATTGTTTCAAACGCATTAATCTCATCCGCGAAAGTAGAGCGAGGTATAACCGGTAAGGTCTGCCGGAAGTCACCAGACAAAAGTAAGATAGCACCACCGAAAAGTTTATTATTGCTGTTTAAATCTTGCATAGTTCTGTTTAATGCTTCAAGTGAATATTTGTGTGCCATTGTGCACTCATCCCAAATTATTATAGAACTCTTCCGCAACACTGCAGCTATTCCACTATTCTTTTTGATGTTACACATTGCATCTGGTTTATTATGAACGTCCAATGGCAGCTTGAATGTTGAATGTGCTGTTCGCCCACCATCCAGTAAAGTAGCCGCAATGCCTGACGATGCTACTGCTAATGCGATTTTTTGTTGCGGCCGTATTTTGGCAAGAATCAACGATATTAAAAATGTCTTACCGGTTCCACCGGGTGCATCCAAGAAAAAAAAAACCGCCTTGTTCAGCAGCAACAGCCAGCATAATCCGATCATAAATAATTTTTTGTTCTGCTGTCAGTAATGGTTCACTGTTCATGATAATTGTTGCTAAACTTTCATGGTCATATTGATTTTCTCGTTGTAAATCGGTATTGACTAAGTCGGTGGCTGGACGATTAGGTGATGGCATACCATAATGATTAAGTGGTAAATTTGAAATAAATCCTCGATCAAGACCAATGCTTCATTGTACATCTCTGGTGTATAATCTATGTTTTGGCATTGATTTGTTTGTCTAATTCGGTGCAATATGTCTTCTGTCATACAATTTTTATATTTTTCCCACAAAGTTTGTGCTTGCGAGGGATAACATGTCGTCAAAATAATTGCAAACAACTGACGAATGTTATTCGGTGTTGATGTCAACGCAGCATCAGCAAGCGTTAAGTCCCAATGGTTATCGTCTTCTAGCAATTGCAGTTCACGACATGCATCCTGGTATGTATTGAATACTCGACCATTAACTGTTCGTAAAAATTCAAAAGACGTTGGTCCGGGAACATTCACCAATAACAAACGTAAATAGAAGCACTCACGTTGCTTTGGATGTACCGTGTAAAGTCTCCCCAATGTCTTAGCTTTGAATATGCCTGTAATGGAAGGATGTGGTTTTCCTTGTTTCCGTGGCTCCCATTTTTTACTGGATTTGTTCCATGTGAAATAACGTGGAACATCACCAAACACCAATGTCTTCGCGAATTGGCCAAAAACATCAGGTTTTTGACACAATGTAAAAAATTCAGTTAGAGTCGTTTTCGGAGCTTCGAATGCTCTTTGGAGAACATTTTCTTCAGTGAAGTATACACGTTGACCGTTTTCAAGATGTATTGCCAGATGTTGGACAGCAGGATCTCTTTCGTGGATGGGAAAGCTGAGAATATGCCAAATAGCTTCATTGCTGCTAATGTATCTGTCCATTTGGTATCGTGCTATTTCGTCATTTTTATTTATGTTTTGTACTTCAAATATGGCCAAATCACTGCCTTTGTTTACATATTTACAAATATACTTAATTGATTTAACAGAACTGCAAAGCTCAACATTGATATGAGCTTTGTAAGTTTTTGAAAGTAGTGGTGAGTATGGTACCATCAAACTCAACTTGATTTGAAAGTTCGGCAGTCGCATTGTAAATGTGTGGCCACCATTCTCAGTACTTCTGCGGCGATACATTGGATAACCATCAATATCCGTGATCGTGTCATTCGTATGCGGCTTTGGGAATTTTTTTTTACATTTTCCATTTTCCATGCACGGTGACGTCATGTTGAAAGCACCGCATGGCCCATGTATCATGTGTTTGGTGACAATATCAAATAATTCTTGATCAATTAATGGGTCTGGAATTTCGGCTGAAATTATTTGATCCATTTCTTCAGGACGGATTCTATCTTTAAGCCAAACCAAAATGTGGGCATGAGGCAAACCTCGCTTTTGCCACTCTATCGTATACAGCCAACAACGTGTGATACTAAAAATTGAATATTTAACAATAAAATCAATTAAGGATTTCAATTTTTGTTTAAACACACGTGCAGTTAAATCATGACGATGAATGGCTTGTTGTCCTGGCAATAGTAAAGTTTGTATCTCTTCCCAATTCGGATTACATGTGAATGTAATAAATAAATCCGGTCGGCCGTAATGACGTAAGTAAGTCATCGCATCTTGTATGTATTCCTGCATGTTCCGTGGACTGCCGATGTAGCTTGAAGGTAAAATGAAAGCATTACCGATGTCAATGGGATTTAAATTTCCATCGATGTTTCCAGCAACAGCATCTCGTAAGTGAATATATTCTTCCGATCGTAGTTTTGCCTGGTTGAATCGAAGGAATCGCAAGCGTTCGCTTTCGACCTTAGCATACATATCAACAATGTATTGATACGCATTGTTGCATAGATATATGCATCATATGCATAGATATATAATTAGCAATAAATTAAAATTGCGACTATAATTTGAGATTTAAACTATCCTATCTTTCAAGTTGGATCGAACTGCACATGGTGTGCGAATTTTATTATAATCGGTTAAGTGGTTTAGGAGTCCATTGAGGACAAACATTGTGACACGAGATTTATATATATATATACTAGCTGACCCGGCCACGCGTTGCTGTGGCTAAAGTTTTTGTTATATTACATTATAGTAAACGTATGCGTATTTGGTTGCAGTTCTATTTTACCGTTCCCAATATCTAGTAGTTGTTCGGAAAATATTTGTGCTGATGGATCATTTTGCAATTGTACTCGCATATTTATGGTCAATCGAAGTGTTTCAACACTTCGCCATAAGAATGATTGTTTCAAACATGCATTAATCTCATCCGCGAAAGTAGAGCGAGGTATAACCGGTAAGGTCTGCCGGAAGTCACCAGACAAAAGTAAGATAGCACCACCGAAAAGTTTATTATTGCTGTTTAAATCTTGCATAGTTCTGTTTAATGCTTCAAGTGAATATTTGTGTGCCATTGTGCACTCATCCCAAATTATTATAGAACTCTTCCGCAACACTGCAGCTATTCCACTATTCTTTTTGATGTTACACATTGCATCTGGTTTATTATGAACGTCCAATGGCAGCTTGAATGTTGAATGTGCTGTTCGCGCACCATCCAGTAAAGTAGCCGCAATGCCTGACGATGCTACTGCTAATGCGATTTTTTGTTGCGACCGTATTTTGGCAAGAATCAACGATATTAAAAATGTCTTACCGGTTCCACCGGGTGCATCCAAGAAAAAAAAACCGCCTTGTTCAGCAGCAACAGCCAGCATAATCCGATCATAAATAATTTTTTGTTCTGCTGTCAGTAATGGTTCACTGTTCATGATAATTGTTGCTAAACTTTCATGGTCATATTGATTTTCTCGTTGTAAATCGGTATTGACTAAGTCGGTGGCTGGACGATTAGGTGATGGCATACCATAATGATTAAGTGGTAAATTTGAAATAAGAACACATAAATCCTCGATCAAGACCAATGCTTCATTGTACATCTCTGGTGTATAATCTATGTTTTGGCATTGATTTGTTTGTCTAATTCGGTGCAATATGTCTTCTGTCATACAATTTTTATATTTTTCCCACAAAGTTTGTGCTTGCGAGGGATAACATGTCGTCAAAATAATTGCAAACAACTGACGAATGTTATTCGGTGTTGATGTCAACGCAGCATCAGCAAGCGTTAAGTCCCAATGGTTATCGTCTTCTAGCAATTGCAGTTCACGACATGCATCCTGGTATGTATTGAATACTCGACCATTAACTGTTCGTAAAAATTCAAAAGACGTTGGTCCGGGAACATTCACCAATAACAAACGTAAATAGAAGCACTCACGTTGCTTTGGATGTACCGTGTAAAGTCTCCCCAATGTCTTAGCTTTGAATATGCCTGTAATGGAAGGATGTGGTTTTCCTTGTTTCCGTGGCTCCCATTTTTTACTGGATTTGTTCCATGTGAAATAACGTGGAACATCACCAAACACCAATGTCTTCGCGAATTGGCCAAAAACATCAGGTTTTTGACACAATGTAAAAAATTCAGTTAGAGTCGTTTTCGGAGCTTCGAACGCTCTTTGGAGAACATTTTTTTCAGTGAAGTATACACGTTGACCGTTTTCAAGATGTATTGCCAGATGTTGGACAGCAGGATCTCTTTCGTGGATGGGAAAGCTGAGAATATGCCAAATAGCTTCATTGCTGCTAATGTATCTGCCCATTTGGTATCGTGCTATTTCGTCATTTTTATTTATGTTTTGTACTTCAAATATGGCCAAATCACTGCCTTTGTTTACATATTTACAAATATACTTAATTGATTTAACAGAACTGCAAAGCTCAACATTGATATGAGCTTTGTAAGTTTTTGAAAGTAGTGGTGAGTATGGTACCACCCACTGATTATCAAACTCAACTTGATTTGGAAAGTTCGGCAGTCGCATTGTAAATGTGTGGCCACCATTCTCAGTACTTCTGCGGCGATACATTGGATAACCATCAATATCCGTGATCGTGTCATTCGTATACGGCTTTGGGATTTTTTTTTTACATTTTCCATTTTCCATGCACGGTGACGTCATGTTGAAAGCACCATGTTGAAAGCACGAACGTCTGTTGCAGACGTTCGTCACGCTGTTCTTGAGATTCTTGTGTACGACTTTCTGCAGTCCTGATTCTTTGAGCTGCATTTCTTGTTTCGATTTGTTCTGGTAATTGCTGAGCTCTTTCAACACGTTTGCGTCGTGACCCTTTGCTGCTCGCGTTGTTGAGGTTCGATTTTTTCGGTGGCATTTGACTGAAAATAATAATAATAATAATAATAATAATAATAGTTTAAATATTAGAAAGAGGAACTGAAAAACATGTTATCATAGCACATTGAAATAATAAGTGCAAAATAATTTTAAATGGAGGTAAAATAATCTTAATATATATAAATCCGTTGCCTTTGTCGATCTAGTCCTCGTATTGTAGCTATGTTTCGTTCTCGTGCCGCTCTTGTTCTCGTAATATTCTGTTGCAGACGTTCGTCACGCTGTTCTTGAGATTCTTGTGTACGACTTTCTGGAGTCCTGATTCTTTGAGCTGCATTTCTTGTTTCGATTTGTTCTGGTAATTGCTGAGCTCTTTCAACACGTTTGCGTCGTGACCCTTTGCTGCTCGCGTTGTTGAGGTTAGATTTTTTCGGTGGCATTTGACTGAAAATAATAATAATAGTTTAAATATTAGAAAGAGGAACTGAAAAACATGTTATCATAGCACATTGAAATAATAAGTGCAAAATAATTTTAAATGGAGGTTAAATATATATAAATATATATAAATCTCGTGTCACAGTGTTCTTATGATATTCTCTTGAATACGTTCGTTACACTGTTATTGAGATTCTTGTGCATGACCTTCTGCTGTCCTGATTCTTGGAGCTGATTTTTTACCATAGCAGCGCCATCTATTGATTACTTACTCAACCCAGTCGAACATTCACCAATAACAAACGTAAATAGAAGCACTCACGTTGCTTTGGATGTACCGTGTAAAGTCTCCCCAATGTCTTAGCTTTGAATATGCCTGTAATGGAAGGATGTGGTTTTTCTTGTTTCCGTGGCAGCACAACGCGTGCAACGCGTGGCCGGGTCAGCTAGCTGATTGTTGTATTCTTAATATATATAAATCTCGTCTCGTGTCACAATTTTTGTCCTCAATGGACTCCTAAACCACTTAACCGATTATAATAAAATTCGCACACCATGTGCAGTTCGATCCAACTTGAAAGATAGGATAGTTTAAATCTCAAATTATAGTCGCAATTTTAATTTATTGCTAATTATTTGTCTGTTATTATTTGACAGTCACAATTATCTACAATTAATACAACAATCAAATTTGTAATAAATTAGCAATAAATTAAAATTGCGACTATAATTTGAGATTTAAACTACACTATCTTTCAAGTTGGATCGAACTGCACATGGTGTGCGAATTTTATTATAATCGGTTAAGTGGTTTAGGAGTCCATTGAGGACAAACATTGTGACACGAGATTTATATATATTAAGATATATATATATATATATATATATATATATATATATAATTAAAATAAAAGGTGTGGCAGAAAATTTGTCTAAAACTGGAGGTGTTTCGACAGCATACGCTTTTTCGAAATAGTATAAAGTTATCGATATGTAAAATTATATCTCAACTTCAGCCTTTCTTATACTTCAAATATCACTTTATCTCGTAGCGTAAGAAAAATATTTTTTTTATTCCAAAGTTTAAATGAAAATATATTTCTGGAGTTCAATACAGTGTATTCACGAACACATCCAAAGCGTATTTTAGCCTTATATATACTACGTAAGTAGTAAGCTAAAAAAAAGTTAATAAATAATACCATCCACAGACGGCGGCGGAGGTGATAGCGGCGGCGGCTTTTGCTATAGCGGGTTGTTGTCAATGCGGCGTTGAATAGAAACAATGGTCGGTTCGTTTGGCATATCACAACGCAGTAACGCTGATAGCACTGACAAGTAAATGCAGATAATTCGAAAAATATGTAAGATTAGTCATTAAATACTATAGTTTCGTAATATTCTCCAAATCTGTTCGTTTTACACGAATCACACGTTACTCCTTGTCTGAACATGCAATTCTAAATGCTCTACAAGTTTTCACACCTAAGAAAATTCTTCCAAATTCTCATTAGAAATTGAAGAACAAAGGCTCGTTTCCATCGGTTTTCAGAATTCAAGATCTATGTGGGTTAGGATGGGATCCCAGAATTTACGAAAACGTTTTCAGAATACATTTCACCCTATGGCACGTCAACACAGTTTTAACTATTTTTAACGTTAAATAAAAAAATTATAAATTGTACATGCAATTTTTTTAAAGAACTGATATTTTAGAACAGACTTCATGTAACAAAAAATCTATCATAAATATTGTACTTTTGTCATGTTAATTTTTAGTTTTCAAATTTCGAAAATACAGAGAGCAAGCCGAAATTGGGAACAGCATCATTGGATTTACCGTACTTTGCTATATACAAGAAAAAAATTAAAGGCAAAATTAAATGTAAAATAGCAAAACAGTGTTTAAATGGTTTTAAAATCGCCTATGTCACTCAAAATTCCGCAATAAGTACTCACATTTTTGGAAAATTGAACATGACCGTTTTTTGAAGATCTGTTTTTGTTGAACACATTTCATTAAGAAAAAAATTCTATCTTAAACAGTTTAGTTCTAGGAAGACGCCGAAAAACATTTTGAATTTTTACAATTTTCAAAAAATCAAGGATTTCAACAAAAATCAAACATGCACCATTCTCTTAAATGGTCTATCCGCCATCCGTCAACAAAATTTAATCAAAAAACCTAGACCCATTTTTTTGAAAATTTGAAAATGTTCCAAGGGCTTCACGTGAAGTACCCCCCAAAATTCAAATATTGGTTATCAAATTCTAGGGGCTGCGACATCTATGAGATCGATTGAGGAATATACTTTTTTGGGGAAAATCCTACTTGCGGCTTAGCCACTAGCTTTGATAACATACAAATAGATGTTTGTCGTCAATCGATTAACAGGATGTGTTAGAGGAAGTAATTGGCTCTATGCACAGACAAGATTTACCCACTTCTTCGTTCCCAGAGCCCAGCAATAACTTTTTCTGTAGAAAATTCGCCTTTTCCACCCGCAGCATTACAATACCTTCTGTATAATGCGTACGTAGTAGCGAGAAAGTAAAATAGTGTATGACAGACGAGATTAAATATTTTAATTTGACCGCCGAATTGCGCCACTTGGCCTATCAGGCTTTTGTCGCAACTTTTCCCGCTCGCAAAACGAAATGTCACTTTTACCACTCGTATCGTAAATAACTATTGACGGTTTATTTGTTCATTACTGTGTATTTTTGGACTTAAAGACCTGACTATTTATAGACAGGCAATGGTGTGCTTAATATCCTTGCGGGCATTTTGGATTGTTTATGCCCGCTCCGCTACCTACAAAGCAAATATCACTAATTTTCATGAATTCGATTTATTAAAGTTAATAAACAGGGAAATTAATGAATGGTGTCATAAAATAAATGGTAAAATAAAAAAAATAACTCGATAAAAGTATTATTTTGTTGAATTAATGGCAATTTTGGAATGTTCCGGCGAATTTCAAATTCCGGTCTCAGTTACTCGTATTTCACTGCTTTTCTCCTCTCGCGTTTCGCTCTGACCCGCAGTCGCGCGGCGCACTGAGTGTGCCAAAATAGGAACGATTGTTTATTCAATAATAAAAAAGAATGGCGATACATTAGTGGTGTTTATTAAGAAAAATGGTAACTTACTGCACAAAATCATGTTCTAAGTTGATTATACGGTATATGTGGAATTTATAATATGAAATGAAGTGTATGCATCTAATAAACCGATATAGTATTGATGATGATGATGACACTAACAATAAATAATAAATTAGAGTACATACTTATGATAATACTAATAATACATAATACATTGTAGTACATATTCCGCGGTCGTAAGGAACGTCTATGAAATACGAGCGCCTACAAGTGAACAGTTGTTTTGAGAAAGCACTCATCACTTAAGGGTTCGCTTACCCTATAAGTGACGACTATGAATTCGGCCCTCAATGACCGGAGGGTCGATGGAGACGCTGACCCATAAACAATACACCCAAAATCTAAGATAGGACGGATTTATTCATTTATTTACGTCAAAAACAGTTAAAAACTGTGTGTGACGTGCTATGGGGAGAAGTTATTTTGAAGTTATATTTATGTCCAGAAGCAAAACAAGGGACCATCTCAGCATTTGCTCGAGGATCAGGGAAACTGGACGAAAACCTGATCGAGATGGGGTCATTGACCCAAAAGCTGAAGTACAATACTTGTTATAGGTACTTTACCATTATAGAATCCAAATGGTATAAAATACATTAAATGTCATTGTTAAAATTAATATTACTCTCCTTTTGGATGCTCAGTATAGTCTCTAATTGTATAGAAACAGTTGTGCAGCAGAAAAGATTTCACTTGGGACTTCAACTTTTGTATCGAATTCAATCGTTTAATGTCATCTGGCAAGGTGTTGTAAAACAATGTACATGTATTATATGTGAATTTTTGTAGTGAGCTGTTGATAGTCACCTGATGACTATGATTACTCCGTCGAGTGTTGTAGTTATAGACAACGGCGTTTGCTGGAAAATATTCCTGCCCTTAAGTAAAGCTGGCTTTACACTTGCAAGAAAATGGCGAGCAATATTATTTCGCAAGAAAAGTTGCCAATGTAAACATTGCGGCAATAAATATTTCTGATGTTGGCAATATTTCTTGCTAGATATTCCGGTCGTAATGTAAACTTTTGTGCTTCCATCCTCGAAAAGATATTGCCGGCTGTTGCTGGGGCTAGAATTGGATTGAAGTCTGAGCAAGATATTGCTGAAAGAAGCCAATGATGACCACAGTCTCATACGCAGGAAGTACGTACGGTTGTACATAGACGTAATAGTTCCATTTTAATATGCATTTTTTCGTAAAATCGGTGTGTGAAGGTTTACGACAATAAAAGTAGTAATAAATATTCCCTCTATGGTTGATTATCAAAGGTTCAAATTTTGAATCAGCCATCGATGCCCCCCTGATTATTAATTTTTTACGTTAAAAATTATTGAGATATTAATCTAATCTAAATCAATTTTAAGATTACTCTATAATATATCAGTTGTAGGAAATGGATATTTTATAACTTTTTGCCGAATTAGTAATTGCACTTTTTATTAAAAGAAAGTTACTTTGCTCCCACGGAATCGAAATCCACGAAATCATTTTGTTTTATGAAAAATATTCAGACACTTCTACCTAATTCGCACAAGCCCCCTTTTCCTTTCTTCTTAAAATTCAGTCACACGTCCTCACAAATCGTCGGCGTTACTTCATCTCATTTAGCACAATAATTGCGACCGCAACTCGTATCTTGTGCCTTCCACTAGTTATATGTCGGGAAGTGAGTGAGGTATAACCTCACTTCATTTCATGCGCCATTTCCCTCGCGCCGTCATGAAACACGGCAACAAATAGTCCTAATGTAAAGCGATCGGCAATATCTTGCCGGAAAGATCTTGCTCAGATCTTTCTGGCAATATATTGCCCCTCCTTGCTCTTGCTAGTGTAAAGATGACCGCAAGAAGCAGAAACAAATTGCTAAAAGATATTGCGGAAACGTATTGCTAATGTAAGGCCAGCATAAGTCATTTTTGACAAAAACCTGATTCTTATATGAATAGACAAGGTAATGGTAAAATACCTAGATGAATAAAGAAAGGGTTACAAGAATCACATGGGTGGGATTTGCTTATTATTCGTACAATTCGTTTTTGGTATCTAAAAGTCTGGAAAATATAAGGTATATTTCCCCAAAATATTTTGCCATATCTCAGGCGGGAATGTACATTGGCGAAATATACACAACGAGCAGTGTGGACACTGACAGACTTAAAGAATTCTGAAAGCGTAGTGTGGGGATGATGCCCCAGAAACAGGGTGTTGCAGTTCCATCGAATGACGGATGTTATTTCCAAAATTCAGAACTCTAATATATAGTCAAACGTAATCAATTCATATAAATGAATCAAAACTAAGTATAATAAATGTCTATATTGAAACATTATGTACTACATAATTTTAAGCGTAAATCGTGTCAGGTTTGTTCACCTCTTACTCACGTATTTCTGGCTTTGATTTCCAGTGAGCGCTCGAATTTTTGTATTAGATCTACATTAAAACAATTGCCGGAAATAGAATTCATACAGAACAAAAACGAACTACGTTTTGAACAATACAGTGATCGTAACTCCAGCACTTTGCAACAAGCACTGTTGTTTGGACACTTTTTACTATATTTCATTTCATGATCTTAGTTGTCATTGCTGCTACTAGTGGTGATGATAAAGAATAAAATAATTTTATGTCGAAAATCTCAGTACCCTCGTATATTTTCAATAATGAAAGATCTTCCACATACTACTCGTATTCAAAAGGACGCTCGTAGACGAACTGCCACTGTTGCCACATCAGAACATTATTTATCAATTTTGTGGTGTTTGGTCAGAACGTCTTCAAAATACGACTTTTTGAGCTTAACCCATCCGTCATTCTATTTTGAAAACATTTCACTTTCGGTCGGTATGATTACACATGTCTGCAACCAAAAATCTGTTTTCATAATTTTATCTGATTATTATGCTTTTGGGTGCACCAAATTCGAAATGACCACCGTTTCTTTCTGAAATGACAGTCCTTTTTTACAATCGAAATGTAACTTGGTCAAACAGGGAGCTGGATGTCGCCAAATTTCCAATTCATCGCACTTCGGTCTAAACATGGAAAAGGAAATTTATTTTCAATGTTAGTGGTCTCAAAAAGATGAAAATACACTATGTATTGGTCCTGATGGGGATCACTGCATTGATGAGTGTGCTTGCTAGGACCATCCTGCACATGCATTCATTAAATGGTTTCTGTGATTACTGCACAATCTTTTATTTCGTTTCAGTCGTCAACCAGCTAGTCAGTGTAGTTCAAAATTAGAGCAATACTTCCAAGAAAGTGTATAAATTTGCCTGATCGTTTCTGTTTCATATGTGGAGAATTCATGGTGAAAAGCAAAAGTTGAATATTACAGATTTAGTTTAGAAATGTTATTTCCTTTATCTTAAATAAATAATTTGCGACCAAAATAAAGTTTGGAATTCTTCAAATATGAAAATGTTGCGCCAAATACTCTTGTTTTCTGTGTTTATGGAACAGTAGATACCAACAAAATTACTGGATGCAAAAAAAATGGCTACGAAGATGTTTAGTTGTTGGTAAAAAGAATGTCATCAGGGAAACATTGGTACTCCTTAGAAATGTGTAGTACTACATCTACATATAAAATTAGAAATAATGAAGCAATTTTAAGTCACTTCCCAACGATAGCTAATGCTTCAAGTACTTGGTATCTAAGTTTCCAGGTATATCGGAGGTAAAACTGAAAGGGAGAGTTTTTGGACCGCATATTAGAAAACTCATATCCGACAAAGATTTCATGAGTTCAATTATATTCATGAACTCAAAAAGAAGCTTGAGCTTCCTTTACTGTGATCATAAAAACCCCTTTTTGGAAAATCAAAAGGACTCAAGTCACAAGGAAATGGTGGACAGGGATGTCCAGCAAATGTCCATTCTCTCAACTCACACTTTGACTATTTAGTTGAAACTTTAAAAGCAGGGAGTAAAGAGAATAAAGGATTTCTATTAAGATATAAAAGAAAAAGAAATAAACTATCGAGAGAAGTGTTACGATTTTACTAGTGTTACGATGGTGGTTGTCTACTGCTGAATGTTGTACATGGGTCTTCTGGAAGCCACCTACAAGAGGAAATGCTCCAAAAGAAGTTTGGAGTTTTAAGAAAGACGATTTCACAAGCAATCCGATTGAGTATGGTCCCTGTGCAAATGAGTTAATATTTTTATGTAAATAAAATATTTGCGTTACGACATTTTTTAAACGATGATCATCCGCTTGTTCGAAATCTGACGATCCGTTTGTTCGACTAACGTCCCAGGGCAAAACGATGGTCATTCCTGGATTCAGAGCACTACAAAACGTAAGAATCAGTCAACTAAACCGAAACAGCAGACCAAACAAAATTATGTGTTAAGTTATAATTGCATTCGCCTTGTATTGTGTTCTATTCATATTTTCTATTATATAGTAAACTTAATACTAAAATATTATCCTGTGCTATGTATTTATATACACCTTAATAACAAAATGTCAATGGAAAAGGGATGCAAAAATTTAGTACCCTTCCCCTCATTGTTTTAGGCTGCACACACCTTCAAAAGAAATTAAATATTAATTTGTAAATATTTTATCTCACTTTTCTGATAATTCCGAAACTTCGTCCTTAATTTCGTCCTTATGGAACCACAAAAGCGGCCTGTAATCTCGTCGAAGTAACCAAAAGGTGTGTGGCAACTGCGTGCGTCGGGGATAATGGGGTCCAAACCTCCTGCCCTTTTCTCCTCCTTGCTGGAGCGCACGCACATGCTCTTGTGTACGATACTCCTGTTCACCTTCCGTCCCCTGCCCCTTCTATCCACCCCACCCCGCCGCAAATCCTGGCTCGAAACTGCGCAGCGGACGGCGGCGTTGCGTAGTGGAAGATACCCGCGTCTATTCTGGGAGGGTGCGCGCACCGCGCCACCGTCCTCCTGCCCGCCCCGCCCCTCTCCCATCACCGCCCCGCTCCTCCCCGCCCCGCTACACCACGCCACGCCACGCTTCGCGCCGCTCCATCTCGCCCCATCCCTCCTCGCTCCGCCCCGCACGCCGCGCTGTGCCGCGCTCCGCCTCACCGATCACCGCCTCCTCCCCGCCCCGCCCGCCACGCGCGCCGCACCACCCCATCTCTTCTCGCCGCACGCCTCTCTGTGCCCCTCTCCGCGCCACCCCCGCCCCGCCATGGCGCGCGGCGCCTCACCTCACCCCATCCCTCCTCGCTCCACCCCGCACGCCACGCTGTGCTCCGCGCCGCCTTATCCCTCTCCGCCCCACCCCCGCCCCGCCATGCCATGCCCCGCGTAGCTGCGCTCTCGCGGCTTCCTTGCCGCCGCACCCGCCCGGATGCTGGCACGCGCTCATCGGCCGCCGCGCCGCGCCGCGCCACACGCGGAGGTCATCGAACACGCGCGGGCCCCGCCGCCGCCAGCGACCTGCCCCAATTCCTCCGGCCCTACGCCCTTTTGCACCTGCGCTCCGCCGGTCCAACCCAGAATCCGCGCGGCCTGCCCACGCACGCGCTCGGGCCGAACTGGGAATGTGTGTGTGTGTGTATATATATATATATATATATATATATATATATATATATATAGAGAGAGAGAGAGAGAGAGAGAGAGAGAGTATATATATAGAGAGAGAGAGAGAAAGAGAAAGAAAGAGAGAAAGAGAAAGAGAAAGAAAGAAAGAAAGAGAGAGAGAGAGAGAGAGAGAGAGAGAGAGAGAGAGAGAGAGAGAGAGAGAGAGAGAGAGAGAGAGAGAGAGAGAGATGAAAATATCGAATTGAATATTCAAGAGCTACAGGCACAATGACACCCCTTCGCTTTCAATCAGTTTATTTCTCTCCCAAAAACTAAAAAAGTCATAGAGAAGATACTACAGCACTATATTTATGAATAATGCTGTAAAACTCTGTACTTACTTTATTCTCCTTAAAGTAACTGTACTCTGAGTTGCAACACATATTTCCCGAGGTATATGAGCACATCAATTGATACAAAATTAAGAACTAAACTTGCGGAAACACAGTAATGAGAATTCAGTTGTAATAGATAGTAACACTCATCAGGTACATTATATAACCACCAACGCCTGTGGTAGAGACAACACATCACAGTTTAAGGCAATATTTTTCTAAAAGATGTGATTGCACAAATTCACCTTTGGGACACAAAGTGACCAGGTTTACGTTATTTACTTTAATTCTAATGTTCTTACAAACTGTTTAATATTGTTCGGTACATCTAATTAAAAATTTAATTCTATATTTTACAATTATCTTTTTAAATGATATAAAAACTTTGAAAAATAAGGTAGAATGTAATTATAGAAATTAGCTATTCGTCACCGTTATCGTTGCAAAGGAGTAGGCGGCTTTAAGAGGACTTATTTTGTTTTACTTACGAGTACTATTTACGGATGTGTTATTTAGCAATTGGAAAAATGTACTTCTTTACTGTTCATATACGAAACGGAATCGTTTATAAGAGGGGAAATATCAAAGAAGTATTGATTATGTGGATTTTGTTTCACTTGTGAAGTATGCGAAATATATTTACTTTTTTAAATTCGAGTATGCGGTAACAACCGAATCATTATGATTAATATTAAATATATACCGCAATTGAGGGAGAGAGATCTGACGATTTCTCGCGTAGAAAGTTGTTTTGTGTTCGTGGTTTCTACAAGACTTTCTTGCGATGAACTCGTATTTTACAGAGAACTCATTTTCATCACAAAATAAATTATCACGATCTCATGATATATTTTATTGACCCATATTGGTTGGTAAGCTCTAAAGAATATGTCCATTGTTTCTCCTTGTTTTCTTGCCTTTTGCTTGAGTTGGACCGTTACCCTTAATATTAACATCGTTACAAGAGTGGAAGGCATGTATGAGACGAATTTTTACAAAGTATTTTTTTCTGAACATGAAGTTCAAAATAGATATTTTCAATTCTATAATATGTTTCTTAAAGAGTTGCAAAGTTACCTAAGTTCAGGAAAGGTTGTTTCTTTGCCATATTTACAGTGATCGTCGTGATACATCTAGAATTTTTAATACGTCCAAAACCCCTCTTGTAACCGGGAGACACTGCTAAGGCGCTGCATCGTGACTTGCGTCAAATGTTCTGCCGGATACACAACCGCGTCTTGCTCCTGCTCCTCACATCCTCTTTCAATAGTTTATGTATGACGTTCGCAGTTGGTCTGGTTTTGTCCTGCTGTTCTTTTATGAGGCTTTCACATGTACCCTTGATGGTCAAAACGTGAGAGGTGGCTCAGGGATCAACTGATATCACTGCAGTATCTCTGACCGGGATATCCTAAGTTCGAGTCTCGACAGCGGCAGGATTTTCGACACTAGTTTCCCAGCTAAGTCGAATACAGTCGAAGTCGGAATGAGAATTCTAGCGGCCAGCTGCTCTCATCGGTAGTTTTCCGTGGTTTCTCCAATCAACACCAGGCGAATGCCGGAGCAGTATCCTATTAAACGGGCCATGGAGCGCGAGTGATCTTTCTTTCTTCTTCCTTGCCCTATCCTCACCCCTTACTTACACAATTAACACTTACATGCACTTCATTACCACACGCACCGGGAGACCGGCCGGGAGCTTAGAGCTTATCCCGGTTGAGGCGGGGCTCTGCTGGTGAGAAATACCTGGTTGGGGAAAACCCCGCCAGTACGGGAAAGTCGGCGTCGGATCTTACAATACAGAGGGGGAAGATCGCCGCCTCAAGAGGAAAAAGCACTCCCGGGATAGTGGTCTTAGCATTTGACACGTCTGGAATTAATTAATCAATAAATCGAGCAGTGCAGAGAGCTTTCAGAGAGAGAAAGACAATTCTTGCCTGTCGAGATCTCTAAAACGTTCACCAAGTCGTGAAAGTCCTTTTTTTTCAGTATTTTTTTTTCTCATTTGAATGCATTTGATTGCACCCCTATTTTTATTCTCAAGATCCAAGTATTCTTTTTCAATTCCATCTCTTCTTTCTGAATAGTTGCATGCGTTTCTCTAATTAATTCGAAACGCAGGGCATTTTCTTCCAATTACGCCCATTTTGAATTGCGCGGCAACGGCGGCGAGTAACGAACGTGACAAGGGAACGAGTCAGGCGCGAGAAGGCGGCGAGACGGGGCGAGACGACGGCAGGGGCAGTGTGGAACAGAACTCTGAGGAGAGCGGAGCGATGTTGGTGCGCGCGGTAAAAGAAGGACAAAATTAAGTTAAATAATGTAAGGGAAGTTATCAAGAAGTGAGTTAAGTGTGACAGTGGCAAATGTTAAATAGCGCAAGCTGGTGATCGTGGTATTGGTGTCAGGAACAGTAGCGGAAAAAGGGAAGAACTGTAAGCCGCGTGGCTGATAACGGCGTGGGTAGTGGCCACGTGCCGGTGTTATTAGAAAAGGAAAGCGAAGGAGAATTGGTGGATTGTGCCGCAAGAAAGAATCGAGATAAACTGCAAGGGATAGGCGGACAGTAATACAGAAGCAGTGCCTACTCGATTTGGAAGACACGTGCAACGGTCGGAGTTGAAGCAGAGGCATTGTGTAACCGCTGCAGGGGGCCGGTGCCGCAAGCGTCCACGCCGTCAATCGTCCGAAGGGGCGCCGAGTCGCGCCGAAGGCCGCCGATCGTCGCAGCCGTTGGGAACTATCCGAGAAGGAATGAACTATTTTTGGTATTCAAGGTATTGTGAAATCTAAGATCATGGGTAAAGTTTTGGTACCAAAACAGGGAGTAATTAGGTTGAAATTGATGTACTAAATGTGTGATTTCGGTAATAAATTACTTGTTTGTTTAAAGAAAATTATAATTGAGTTTTTCCAATGTTATTGTCAAGCCTTACGAGACCCATTCACGAACCAAGACACCCGTCCTTTCTAAAAATAAATGTAGTGGAAAGTACCGCAAACGAAGGTACGTCACAATATATATATATATATATATATATATATATATATATATATATATTGTGACGTACCTGGTGATGCCAGGTATTTTCACTGCAAGAAATTACTAAAGGAGGGTATCTTTTCCGTGAATGGGTCCCTACGATAAGTTGGTATAGCATTAGGAAAGTTAATTAATAAATGAAGTACAATCATGAACAGCATTTATTCACAAACCAGATTTGTTAATTACATGATCTAACAACATTTATTCACTCTGCCTTGGTACCAAGATTAGGTGTAATACATATTATCATACCTCCGGGGCCCCGACCAATACCTTCGATGCTTGGAGCACGGTCGTGTCGGCAGGGGTCGCCGACCTTCGCAGCAGCTGGGTGTCGTCGGCGGCTGATGGCGTGGCGATCGCCTCGGCTGGTGACCTTGCGAATCCTTCCTGATTCGGCTCCTGGTACCTCGGTGTTGCACCTCACTCTGATTATCTTCCGTCGCTGGATTTAATCACTTAACCCACGACTACTACACGTGCTGGCCTCAGTTCCGCACCACACAGTTCCGGTGTTATTCTTACCGCGATAAATAATACAAGCGCGATCGATGGTTCTCTCGTCGCTGATCTCTCATCCTAATAACATTCTCGATCTCTACTTTACGTATCTATTGTTTTACAGTTGCTACTACTTTACAAAATACACCGCATGTTCCCTTTGTCCATGCACTAACGGCGAGCTCTTCGCCACACGTCCGTACCTGCCGGCCACTTCTCCGCGACTGTCCTAACGGCTGAAAATCTTCGCCGTTCGCTGCCCAGTTCGTAACCGACATTCTCACGCTGTCCTCGCGGCGGCGGCAACGGCGGCGGTAGCGACCGTTGCTAGTTCCCATCGTTGTTCGCCGCGCTTGACGTACGTACCGCGCAGTCCAAAATATATACTGATTACTTACGCTAATGTTCTAATTAGTGTAAGGAAACACATTATGTGTTTCATCACCCCCTCCTCTCCTTTTTTTGGATTTTTCCTGCCTAAGAAAAATTCACTTCATCACCATCGTCTCTGCCGATAGTTGCACTGTCTTGTATACTACATGAATCCTTATATACACTTATTCCCTAAAATCAGATTAACACGTGATTGTTTAGACTAATACTAATATTACACTTCATTTACACTTCACTATTGTCCTCGTTTATTGGACACAGTCTCAGACTGTTAACATTATAGTGTCCTATCACTTCTTGTCTGTTATTTAACAGTCTGGCCACATTTTATCCGTTACTTTGTCTATAAAATATGGCCCCTCATATAACAGGAAGAATTTTGGGTATAATTTTAGGTTTGGGTTCGATACTCTGGGAACCCGTAGCCGTACCGATTGTCCCTCACTAAACTGGTAAGTCTTCTTCTTCGGTTTCTCCTTCTTTTCCTTTCCTGATTTTACCAATGCTTGGTATATCTTCTCCTTCGTCTTCGGTGGTTCTTGTTTATTTTCTGTCAACAACTGCGACCGCTGCTCTCTCTGTTGTGCATTCAGTATTTCTATCTTCTTCTTTGGAGTATCTGCGAATGTGCAGTCATACTCTACCACTGCCTTCTGATACCTTCCTAACTCGGCATGACTTGCTTTGCCCAATAAGTTCTGCGTAGTGATGGAAAGCTGTCGCGTTACTTCGCAAATTATTGCTTGGTAGTTCCTAGGAATAAATGATATTTTTGACCTCATAATATTCTTCGTTGTGTATTCACTAATACTTTCCGTGACGTGGTTGTGATGATTGTTCCTCAGGTTTATCTTACCGTTTGTCCGGGTTTCTTCGTTCCAATCTCGTATGAAAATTTTGTCATTCAATTTCTTCAAGAATTTAGGAAATACATTAAAAATTCCTGTCCATGTCCTGGCGTTTCCTTCTAAAGTTGGGTATGAGAACTGGATCCCGTGTTCTTCCGTGGTGCTAATGAGTGCTAGATGCTGTTCTGCTGCTCGCATAACTGCGTCAGGGTTTTCCTTACCATCTTCCGAATATTTCAGCGACTTTGGAGGCATAACTGGCGTCACCCCATTCTTGACACTCGGTGACATTTTCCCTACTTCTTCCTGTTCAACTTCATCTTGTATTATTACTTTCTCCTCGCACCCTTGTTTATTTTCTTCGATTTCTTCTTCTATTATACGCTCCATTTCTTCCGTTTTCATTTCCACTTCTTCTTCCATTATTTGCTTCAATTCTTCCGTTTCCACCTCCACTTTACAAACATCCTCCTCGGCCTCGATTTGGACCTCCACCGTTTTGCCCTCCGCTGTCTTGACTTCTTCATGAATTTGGTTCGTCATCCCCTCGCTTTTATCCTCTGCAGCAACCCTAGCATCCACTTGATGGTGTAGCTGAACTTTTAGCACCTTTTCTTCGCATTCCCGCCTATTCTCCTGTATTTCTTCCTTGACCGCCAACTGTAACTCAATTTGTTCTTCAGTGTGTTCTATTCGCCCACTTATCTCCTCTCGTAATTTGCTAATTCGTTCCTCATCTTTCCTGTCCTGTTCATCTAGTTTCTTGCTCTGTTCTTCCGCGAACTTCTTGATCTGCTTCTCCGTAAATATTTTATGTTCATCTAATTTCCTACTCTGCTCTTCTGCCAACATCCTATTTTGTTCCTCCGTGAATCTTTTCTGCTCCTCTGCCGACTTCCTAATCTGTTCCTCCGTCTTCCTGCTGCGTTCTTCCCTTTCCCTAACCAATTTATCCGTTTCCCTAGCCAATTCTTCCGTTTCCCTAACCAATTTTTCCCTTTCCCTAACCATTTCTTCCCATATCTTCGTCAACATTCGCATTATATCTGAATCGGTAACTTTTCCACCCCCCTGCTTTAGATTTCCTGCTGCTTGGTTCATCGGCGTCGACGTAATTTTCACTCTTCTATCAAAGCCTTCCCCCGACGTTTCATCCACCCGGCTTCCAATTTCACTATCCCTGCTTTCCGAAAAAGTACTACTACCAATTCCTTCGTCTATCTCCCTTACTTGCTCCGCCTTCCCTTCCGAGTCCAATACTACGTTTTGCTCCTCCATTTTATTACTTATAGCTTCACGTTCGATCCCGCTTACACTAAATGCTCGTACAATTTTCCCATTTGCCTCTTTTCACAGTAATGCAGCAATTGCCCTCTTGATTTCCTATACCAACCACTGCACTAAATGCTCTTCGTGCCTGTTTTAATGCACTATTATTTCATATGCTGATTGATGAAGAACCAACCCTCACTCACCACAAAAACACAATAACACTAATTTAGTAATCACATAAATTCCCATTCACCTACCAATACATAAACATATTCTTTACAATAAGTAATATTATTACCACTTGAATACATATGTATTGCTAATAATCTCGTTAAAATTATTACAAGATGCTCCCAAGTTTAGTAAATTCACTGTTTGCTTTTGAATTATTTCTCAACACAATTACTGCTATATTATGTGCACAACAATCACACACAGTTAAATGTTATGCCTTCTCCATAAAATTATCTCAATAATACTACATGAATGTTGGAAATATACATTTACAATGCTACTATACACTTCACAAAATAGTATCCTCTCCACTAAATTCCACAAACTTTACCATTACTAATGAACAATGCACTGCTGACTATAAATCCCAGCAAGTAATGTGCACGATTTATATAATAATATTAAATACCCTTATATTTCCACAAGAATTATTACTACTTCACAAATTCTTTAACTTCCATGTTATGAAAAATACCACGCAATTCAAACATTATTGATTTGTCTTACAAAATCTTTGAAATTATACTGCACCATATCACTTACAATATGTACATTTATAGCTTTCATCAACCCAATAACTGTAGTAATAACTTTATA
>JAZDUA010000596.1:0-120000 GCA_038098605.1 Gryllus longicercus | reverse complement strand
CTGCCCAAAGGAACGAACATAAAGCGAAACAAGAGGTAAAATATCAGTTTAAGTCTTTCATAGAATAATGTGTAATTTCCGCTTGTGTATGTCATGTCTTTTTTTTTGTTTCTTAGTCGAAAAAATGTTACACCACTACATTTTCTGCCCCAAAGAAAGAGCAAAGGGACAACAGGAATTTATCAGCAAATATTCAAAAGTTTTTAGCAAGAAGAGATCAAGAAGAGAAAAAGAAAGAAGAAGAGGCAAAAAAAAAGAGAGATGTAAGATAAAACCAGAAGAATGCAAGAATGTTTGTGAAATGTACCCGTTAATAAGATAATTTTAAGAGTTTAATTGTTTTTAAATGCAATGTTATTAGGAATTATTGGCTCTTCGTTCTCAAGATGGTAAAGCCAAAAAACGAGTGGCTGCAATGTTGAAAAGAACTAAGGCTGCCAACAAGTCCGCTATTGAGGATGCTGTTGATGATGATAACACTGCAGTCACATTAAATGGTAAGGTTAAGTATTGTTCATATATATTTTTTTCCATTTCATTGAGTAAAATCTTATACTAAATATTGTAAAATATTAATAAACCTTTTCCTCTTGTTGTCATTTTATGACACATTATTATGTTGTTAATGATATAATTTTGTAATCCCCAGGACCCAGTCAACCAGATGAAGATGATTATGGTTATGTGTCACAAGAAGCTTCAGCGTATTATAATAAATTAATGGATAAATATAACAATGCTCCTGCAGAAGAACCTTTATATTCTAAAAAAAAGAAAGCTGTTCATAGAGATTTGAATAGTACTAAGGTAGGATTAATTTACATTAGAATATTTGTAAGGTATATAAGAATTTTGTTTTAATTAATGTGTCTTGTAGTATTGGTAATAGTTTGGTTCCTTGATTTAGATGCTAGTATCTAGATTATTAGAGTTGATGCTTACATATGTTCAAGGTCTATCTTTATTAAGGTGTGTTTATACTTGACTGGACATGTGTCTTTAAAAATTAGGTAACATGAAGATCTTTACAAAAGACAGCTAACACATTTTGATTCTTTTTATAAGATATAAATTTGTTTAAATAATTTCTATAAATGAAAGTCTGTATTGAAGTATTAAATGAGTCAGCACAACATATGTAGTAAAATTATCTTTTTCTGTTATTTTCCTTATTTCTTATAGTAGAAGCTTGAAAAATATTTGCGTTTTTGAATTTTGTGTATTTTCCTATATTTGCTTTCAGTGATATCATTTTTATCCGTATTATTTTGCTGTTAAATTTACAGTAGGCATTACTTTGAAGGAAACTAGAAAAAATTCCAAATTACCTACTCAAAATTTACTCTTAAACAGCAAATAAATGAACATTAAATACACATTGAAAACCATTTGAGTAAGACCAATTAAATTGATCAAGTAAATTTATGATGTAAAAATAATTTTTGAGCAGAAATTCCTTCATAACTGTTGTTTTATTACTGATCAAGTTGAAAATTAACCATCACAAAAAATTCAGAAATTAAAATATGTTAGTGAATGTAATTCTACTGGTGTATGAAATTTTCCTGCATTACAATTTTCCAATGCAGGAAAAATCACAATATTTCATGATATTCTGTAGATTATCTTTCTTTTGCCTTTTTCCCACTTTTAAAAGCACTTAACATTCAAATTTAAACATTTTACTCCTGATTTTAACTCCAGTATACTCTGCTTCAATATGATGACCAAAAAAATACCAGATATACTGTGATCGTGTGGTCAAAGAAATTTTGTGACAGTTCCTGGGAATTTTATTTTTTGATTCCTTAGCCATGTCATCTTTTGTGACTTCAGAGAATATCGGTGAATATTTCTCTTACAATCAGTATCATCCTGTCATACCATACAGGAAAATTTTTTATGAATGTTTTTGGGATTTAATGTTGATTTAAGTAGGAGCGGATCCAGAGACGAATTTTGGAGAAGGATTTTTTTTAAAAATGTTTTGCGCGAATATGTCAATTACAGATGTAGAATGATGCAGGCTAAACTCAGGTCATACTTTGAGGTGATTGTATTTTTGTATCCGTGTTTTTGATTATCCGTAAATATTTTTGCTTGAAAGTTTTGTGAAATGTTCAAATTACTTTTTTTTAGGAGGGATTTCCTTCTTTTGCTAAAATTGGTTTTGTTAAAATTGGTTTTAATTTCATCTGTAGTAACCAATATAGTTGTTATATGTGATAGAACCCATAAAAATCATAACTTATCGAATACTTTTTAAAGTGCAAAACAACAAAAATATTAAGTGCAAAGAAACAATCATGAAATTATGGTTTTTATGCAATCATTCTGAGAAATTGCTAATAGTCTTCTTCTAAAGAGATTGCATAGACCCTCAATGTATAAAATTTATATGACCACAAAAAGTAGTTCCATGTGAAAATTTTTTGCTTGAGCTGGTGCATGCTGAATTTTGTACACAACGCAGTTTTTTTAGAAATTAAAGATAAAATTCTAATCTCCTGTACCTTTAGAACATTAAAAACACTAAGGGCAAGAGCTGATGATAAAAAGATAATAATTGTGACATGGTTAATTTTCCAGAATTAATAGAGCGAAGGGTTTTGGTGTGGTGAACAGAATTGACCCAGCACCCCCTACTTTATAGTTAATTAAATATTTTACCTAAGTCAGGTACATTTTAATAAAAACATGCAAAGAATGCTCTGAACAATTACATGCAAAGAATGCTCTGAACAATTACATGCAAAGAATGCTCTGAACAATTTCATAATGAAAATTCATTAGGTTTAAATGTGCATAATATTCATTCTGTTTGTTTTTGAGGATTTAAAATACTACTTTTTACTCAATTTCTTGGTTCAGTCGCAACAAAATTCCCTCTGGTTGCTGTATTGATTCTAAGTTTAAACTTGCAGTTTGTTTTGAATAAATAGGATTTCATCATATCACTAGTGAAAGAAAAATTGGGTTAATTTTAGTCTTTTATTTTATTTTATTTCACGTAACAGAAAAATATTTTATAGCTTTTCTCATTTATTGCCCATCAACTAGATTCATAAGAGCAATGAAACATATAATCTCCATTTTCTAACTTACGTAAATGTTGAAATGAGAAACTTGGAACTAATACAATCATTATGTCATTGTGTTGTATTTTTGGTATTAACAGCAATGTGTTAAACACTATTGATACACGGTGCATTTTACAATATTAACACAGGAGCATTCGACATAAATTGTATTAATGGCCTCAAATAAAATTAAAACCTTACCAGAAACTATTTTAAACCTTTGGCATTTAATAATCTGCTATATGTGTTCCCAAATATATAGTATATATTTATAAACAACTTCATACATTGTTACTTTGTATCAATTTGTTTTAAGAACACACTTTAACAAATTAAGTTTCTTTCACCCTAATGTTAGTAATAATCCCTTTTTGTTGTCCTTGTTTTCCACTCGCTCCATATTTGTTTAAATAATAATTTAAAAGGAATACATTTTTCTTTGAATTGAATTTTGTTTGAACCTGTGATGTCTTGAATTACTAAACCTCCATGACTTCATGGAGCTTAGTTGATGTCACCAGCATCCACTGTGTTCTGTTTAGTTGCGTAAAGTTAAATCTCTACGGGTCACCTGGCAAAATTATGGTTTATTATCACCATATTTGGAGTATTTCTTGCTTTCTTTTTGGAATGTTGAATTATTAATTGTGCGTCGGTAGTGTATACTTTTTTGTTGTTATACTGTTGTTTGTTTTTTTGTTGTATGCATATGTACATCTTTGAATGCTTTGGCAAAGTGTAAGGTTTTTTGACCTTCTGTGGTTATATTTTAAATATACAACCAATCAACATTTTAAGGAATTTATTCGGGAACATACCTTTTTGAAGGTACTTTCGTCATGTTATTACAGTTTATTAAATGTAATGTTTAAATTCATGAACATATTTAAAATGAAATTTCATTAAACAATCTTTGTTTACAGGATCGTGTGCGAATGGCCCTTTTGAAGGAAGAGGAGGAGGAAATGATGCCTCATAAACGAAGAAGAAGAGTTAAAAGCAAGAAAGAAAATGATCCTGGTGATACTACTGTTGATTATCGTTCATCAGATTTAACAGATTTAGGACCTTCCAAAGAAGCAGAAGTAGATAGTGAGGAAGAACAAGAAAGGCAACCAATCAAGCCAAAAATAAAAAAGACTGCAGCTCCCCCTATAATGAACTTTCAGGATCTCTTGAAGTTGGCTGAGAAGAAACAGTTTGAGCCTATAAAAATTGAACCAAAAAAGAAATTAGAAGAGGATGAACGACCCATGACAAAGAAACAAAGAGTAGAATTTTTGAAAGAGCAAGACTGGAGACGGAGGAAGGAAGAAGCAGCAGCAAAAGGAGGTCAAGTCAATCAGCCTCCAAAAATCCCTAAAATTAATCGGAAGGAAGATTCCACGCAAAATCAGAAGTCTGATTCTGCAGACAGGAGGCAGCAAAGAACCAGTGGAATTGGACATCAAATAAAGATTCCTAAAATTAATAGTGCAAAAAAAGAAGAAAATACTGCTCCTTATCCAAAAGAAGAAGAAGAAGTAGAAGAAGAAGAGGAAGAAAGGCCTGCCAATAATTTTAAGAAAGAAGGCAGGCATATGGGTAATATGAGAAGAAATGAAAACGCTGATCCTCCACGACAGAATGGAAATCTCAAGCGAGAAAATTCATTTACTGCTCCTTCAAAAGAAAGTGTGGCTATCAGAGATGAGAAAACAATGAAAAAAGTTTCGAAGGATAATAACGATATATCAAAGAAACAAAGAGGAGATAATGATAATATTTTATTGAGGAAATCCCAAATTTATGAAGAGAGAGAAAGGAATAAAGCAATTAGAAATGATAATTCTGTTTCAAACACTGTTAAAAATATTCCGTTTAAAATGCCAGAAGGAAGGCCCAATGACAATGTAAATGTAAAAAAGAATTCCTCATCATCTGGTTATGATAAAAAATTGCAAGAAGCAATTATGGCCAAAATGCAAGACTGCCAAAAGAAAAAGAAATTAGAGGAAAGTTCATTCTCTAAACCAGCAGTGAAATCTTTCCAAGGAAAAGATTCTGAATCTAAAGTGTTAAAACACAACGAAAGAATTAACTCAGGCTTTAAAGGCCAAGAAAAGTTATTTTCCAATCCTGATCATCTTGTAGAACAAAGGTCTAATTTCCCAAGTCCAAAACCTAATAATTCCTCTAATAACAGACCACCTCAAAATCGAAATTTACAAAATAGACCTGACTCTGTGCCTTCCACCAAGCCACGCATGATTCCCCCTGAAGGAAAGCCAAAACCAGTGCCTACAGCTTCTAAACCAACATCTTCAGGAGATTTTAAAGCAAAACCAAATCTCCAGAATAGTAATCAGAGAAGGCCTGTCGGTATTCCAGATGGCCGATCAAAAGCAATGCCACCACCTGAAGTTCGTTCCAAACAAGTTACTCCTGGTTCTCGGTTGAAGCAGGTTCCATCTTCAGAAGCTCGCCCTAAGCCGACCGCAGCACCTGCTTCAAGGCAGTTTCCTCCTGCTGATGTCAAGCCTAGGCAGTTTCCTCCTGCTGATGTCAAGCCTAGGCAGTTTCCTCCTGCTGATGTCAAGCCTAGGCAGTTTCCTCCTGCTGATGTCAAGCCAAGACAGTTTCCTCCTGCTGATGTGAAGACTAGGCAGTTCCCACCATCTGATGTCCGCGGTAAACAGTTTCCTCCTCCAGATGCGAGAAGAAATTCTAAACCACCTCCTAAACGTACGTAGTCTTGTGATATTTTGGATGCAAAGTTAGTAAGTCTATTCTATTTATTGGAGAATAAATTGCTCATTATTTCTAAGGGGGATGAGACTGAAAATGTTTCTAGAATCTCTTGATGTTTTTGTTTCAAGCAATTTTGAAAGTGTTTACTTTTTACTTCTTTCTATTAGGTTGTAAATAAGATCTGAAGAGTGACGTTCTTCCTTCTTGTTATGAGATGTGTTTTTCAGTTGAGAGAAAAGCAGTTGAATGGAATTTTTGCAAAATTTAATTTTATGTGACAATTTATTACTATTGTTTTAGATACGATGAAAAGTTTGGAATGTATCAATTGTTTTATGATTTTCAAAAAATATTTCATGCTTGCTGTATTTTCAGGTCGAATTACTGATTCAGACGAAGAGTATGATTCAGAGATGGATGATTTTATAGATGATGGTCCTCAAGATGAGGAAGATTATTCTCAGCACATTAGAGAAATTTTTGGCTATGACCGAAGAAAGTAAGTTCTTGGTAGAAAATTAGAATATGCATTCAGAATGAGAAATGTGATGATTATGCAACCTCAGCTGTGAGATTTCATTTATTGCAGTGGGCAACTGTTTTAATTACTTTTTTCAATTATTTTCAAACAGATATTCCAGAATAAATGATGATGAAGATGAATGTATGGAATCCAACTTTGCTACTATATTAAAGGAAGACTTCATTAGCACAAAAACAGGTGAGTAACTACCGTATATTATAAAAAATCTTCAGTGAATTCTCATTCCTGATTGCTTTATTATTCTTTTTGGAAATAATACCATTTATTCACAAGAATTCATTGTGGTTTTATATCATTTATTGTAAAATTAATAACCCATCACATATTCGAATGCATGAAGGAACCACTACTTAAATGGATTTACCTTCAAGATGAGTGTTTGCTAATGGAGTTGGTATCAACACCCAGGGGGTCCTTCTGGCTCCACTTGTCATGTTGAATCAAATTGAATTCACATCTGCAAATAAATAAAAGAGAATATGCCTTTTCTGTCACACATAGATTAAAAAAACTACTCGGCTGATATCACTATTTAGTGACTACATTAGTATCGGGACTGCTTAAAGAGTGGTTTGAATTAAATTGTACGCGTGAGGGCGTTGTCGACTCGAGTACCCCTGAACATTAGGCAATCCGCCGCACCGTCAAGTGTTAAGTGCATCTGTCGCTATTGTATTCCTCCCCTTCAGCGTACTCGGACAAGTAAATCAAATTCTTCCAAGACAGTGCCATAGCGAATGCATGCCCAAACTTGTGGGATAATGTTTTTACAATGGAATACTTGCCGCTCTATTGATCATAGAACAATTTCATACTCAAAACAGAAAATTTTGCAGGCTGTAGAGAAAAATGTTATTATAAATCGGTGAGCACAAGCGTGTGAAGGGTCATACTGCAATAGGGAAAACATTGCCGGATACACTTGTTAAAACGTAAACCAAATATAGTATACTTTATTGCTTTCTCTCTTCCGCGGTAGAGAGAAAGTTATGTAATGCGCATGAAAAAGCGGCGAATTTTCGGCAGAAAAATTCTTATTACAGGGCCCAGGTAACGGAAAGGTGGGAAATATAGTTGCTAAATTTAGAGGGAAAACGCTAACACGGGGAGCAGCCACAATCCATGTTTTGTGGGTCCTCGATTCTAAAAAGTCGATTACGGCAAAACGTCTGTCTGTTCGTCCGTCCGTGAACTACGCTAGCGGCTAAACCGTTCAACAGATTTTCATCAAAATTGATATTCCCCTGTCGATCTGGCAGATGTCGCGGCCTCTTGAATTTGAAACCGATATTTTAATTTTGAGGGGTACTTTACTTCAAGTCCCTGGGACATTTTCAAATTTTAAAGATGAGTCCATATTTTTTAATTGAATTTTGTTGGATAGCGCCAATGTTTAAGACAATGGCAAAGGTCTGATGTTCGTAGAAAACCCTGATTTTTCGAAAATTAAAAAGTTCAATTTTTTTCATCGTCTTTCTAAAATTATAATTATGAAGATTGTTTTCTCATGTGTTCATGACAAACAGACATAAAAATGTTATGTTCAAATTTTGAAGAAAAAAAAATGAATATTTTTTGCGAAATATTGTGTCAAACGTAGGCAATTTTTATTTTCTTTAAACCATTTTTGTTAAAAAGGCACCATTTGTTTATTAAATTTAGACTTTAGATAGCGTAAAGAACGTTTAAGAGAATGGCGTAGGTATCAATGTTCATTGAAATGCTGATTTTTCGAAAGCAAAACAACAACAAAAATCGGTGGCTTCCTACAACTAAAATTGTGAAGGTACAGTTTTTTCTTAAGGAAATGTGTTCATCAAAGACAGATCGTCAAATAACTTCATATTGAATTTTTGGAAGTTCTAGTATTTTTTTTAGTAATTTGATGTTGAACTAAATCGCCCACTCCGAAAATTCGGCGCATATATCTTTGTTCCTTTCTTATATTCGAGCCAATATGTTTGCCAATTAATCTTTTAGAAATTATATAAAACCTAATTGAAATACATGAAATAAAAATTGATAGCCTTCAGTGAATATCAGATTGAAATGCAACAATGGCATTCCGCGTCCTGTCTCGCTAATTACGTCTCATTGTTGTGACATGATTTAGCTGTATGAAAAGTAGTTTTAATTGCCAAATTTATGGTGGTATTTGCTTGCAAATATTTAGTTTCCGCGCCAAATGTTCCAACATTTCTTATGAGTTTTACAAAAAATGATGACCGAAATGTGTTAATTTGGAGAGAAATTAAGGTATAAATTGTATTACATTACCATTTCTAAAGGCGAGAAAGTACGTGCTGTTTTAGCACCTCTAGTTTTTTAAAGAACTTTGTTAACATTTAAGCCATGATTTTAGTCAAACGAAAAATTAATGTATTTATTGATCTGTTTGATTTTTTATAGAGATTATTATTCACGGGTTTAATTTAACAACTCATTTTACAGTTCTGCCATATCTTGTGTATTTGAGTGAATCCAAAGATGATTTTTCTCTACCAAGATTGACTGAACTGGAGTGTTTCTTTTGTTGAGATCGTCTGGATTTCTCATGGTTAGTTGTGATTTTCCCTGCACGTCCGCTTTTGGGTCTTGAATTGTGCACTTGTTCCCACATCTGTAACTTGATGTGGTTTCAGACTGAAATTCGTAGCAATTGGTATTTGCTTCTTATTGTCTCTTTGATCTTCGTTGGTCTGATGAAATTGGTGTTTCTTCGCAAAGTCGTTCCGTCGTCTTTCAGAATCAGTAACTAGACGTAATATTTTGCTGGTATTCCATTTATTGTGTACGTCTCTGATCAAAATTTTCTCGTCATGTCTATACCATTGTGACTCTTTGGCCCCGCGAACAGAATATTTCATCTGTTGTGATCGCTTTTTCCCAGGTTTCAGTTGTACGTTGGTTTGGAGTTTAGTTCCATATGGTTGTTTGAAACAGAAATTGATGTTCTCGTTTTCCTTCTGATAAAATGTTGACAGTCAAATTTAAAAAAAAGTAGGTTTCTTCACAAAGGCCAGCTCGGCCACAAAATAAAAATACTAGTGAATTGCGCCGAGACGTGTGTTACCAGGCGCGAATCCAGAAGAACGTGCAGAGGTCGCTGAATTGCCAGGAGACGTGCCAGAAAAATTGCTGGTGTCACCAACATTCCAGGAAAGTTGCCAGTGTCCGAAATCCCGCCTAGTCCAATTTCACCATGCGACACTTCACCGCATTCACTGTCTCAGATGCTCCAGGAACTGAACTTATAATCTGCTCTCTGCCGGTGCGCTTTATGCAGCTGCCCAGGCAGGAAAGGCCGAAACTTCGATACCAAGCTGATACCAAATGATACCAAGCTGTTTATCAAACGTATTCTCAGTGCATGGCAAACAATGGCAGAAATCAGATTTTAAACTCACGAGAATCAAGGATTCTATAAAGCTTTGGTCTTCATCTCGTGGGTCAAAGCGCGGGGTGATAAATCTGACACGCCTTCTGATCGGTCTCTGCCTTTTCTCCTGTGGACATTGCGGTGACCCACCCCCTCCTTGTGATAGTTGCGAGACGAATCTTACCCTGAAGCGTGTTCTCCTGCACTTTTCTAAGGTAAGAGATAGCCGCCGAAGCTTTCACCTTGCTATCTCTCTATCACAGGTACTTCGAAATGACGAATCTTCTCTCTGCAAGCTTTTTAGCCTCTTACATTTACAGCATTATCTGAGAGAAGAGGATTATGCTAAATATTTGGCTTTTAATTGGAGATTTTAAAGTGTTTATTTGGCTCTTTTCTGCCAACCCCTTTTTAAATAATTGAACACGTTTGTTTTCAGTTTTACTAACATTTCACCTTGCATTAAAAATGTTTTAGTGTGGCACTGCTGCAGTGCTTATTGCTCTTAAAACAATTTGACACGGCCGTCAATGACCTTGGCTATTGAAGTGCCCTTAAACCTTCATCATCGTGGAAACTTCGAAAATAAGCTCTTAAGATAATTATAAGCATATTTTGTCTAATAAACTCCTTGGATATTTCTAATGGCTGAGCCGCAATAAGCACTCAAAAGTTGGTTTGAAGAAATACTTTCTATGCAAAAATTTGCAATGCAGAATTGTGTACACACTCCAGAATTGTAAATTGTTTATTTACAAAAGAAATGAATATATTAGTTTACAAAGAAAAATTAACCCAGAAATTAAAAAAAGCACCCAATTTACACATATCGTCTGCTGTTTACGAAAGCGCCCGCTGAGCGCCGTCTGTCATTGGCGCGTCGCACTCATCTTCAGCCTGCTGCCCGCGTAGGGAGGGTGCGGCAACCGCCACAATGCAAACATAAATGTTAGAACTACGTCCTTAAGCGGACTCATTCACAATTCATAAGCATAACACGTAAGACGTTAGCTTAAAAGCTTCTGCGCTTGTGTGTAAGCAAGACATAAATGAACCAATCACAGTCATCACGTTAACTCAAAATCGAGAATCGAAAGAGGAGCGAAGTCGATAGACAAAATAACGCCATATGGGTCATGAACACAGTCGATACTTTGAAATCGATTCTCACATCCAACCAATAGTAAACTAGAATGTGTCACAGCCAATAGAAACCCTTATTTTGCTTACGTTTATGTTCGACATTGTGAATTCTTCAGTCTATCACTTATGTTAATGTTTACGTCTATGCCTTATGCTTGTATTTACGTTTGCATTGTGAACGGGCCTTTAGTGTCGTGGCCAGTGCGGGAGATTTAAATGCGCCCGACGAATACTCGTATTACTCCCTCGCCACCCAAGTTGTGGAGTAGGGGGCGAAGCGACGCTGCCGGGTGCTCCTCTGCAATGTGTGCCGATGCGCTCACTGCGGGGACGGCTCCTCGGTGAGTGCTCTGGACGACGGCGTGGGCTGCTGCTCCCGTTGAGTGAGAACGGCGAACGCGTGAGACCCTCATGTGCTTCCTGCTGCGTCGAACCTCTCGCCTGCCTGCCTGCCTGCCTGTCCACTACGGAGACCGTCTGTTTTCTGATCTGCGATCGACGGCGCGTGACTACCCTCTCTTCCCTCACGGCCCCGTTCAGTCCTGCCTCCTCTTATTGCTATGATTATTCCGAGCTGCCACTCGCAACAGTCCCTGTACACACGTACAAATATTTTATTTACCCGCCGGAACTTGGCGCCAAAACTTGCCAATGGAGTTTCTGGCAGCAGAAGGGATGACAATGTTGGACTTTGCAAAAATGAGGGCTCGATGTAACTAATTTGAACTTACATTCCTTCGCGATTTTTGCACAATCTTTTGATGAATACACTGCATTATCAGAATGAACTTCTTGTGGAACGCCGTGGGTCGCAAACCAAATTTTAAAATGACCAACCATTTCCAACGCTGTTGTCCTGACCATTTTCTGTACTTCATAGTACCCGCTGTGGATGTCTGTAAGAACGAGATAGCTGTTGCCCTTGTAGAAAAATACATCTGACGATCATGTTTAGAATGGCAATTGAGTATTTTCTTCACGATGGTTTCCTTGTCTGGTGTTTGCGCTGTGTATGTTCACTTGTTTTTCAGGATTCTACCAGTCTGATAACGCCTTATGTTAGTTTCCCAAAACACTAATTGTCTAGATCTTCTAAGTGTTGATTGTCTGGGTGTCCTTTGTTAATTTCTTCCGGAACTCGGAATCTTGCGTTTTCGGGGACGAATATCGTTGCGACGGGGATCTCTTTTGAAAATAAACTCGTTACAATGTGATAATTCGTGAAAATCGTTCGGCCATCCTTTGTCCAACTTTGTGTCTGGAGGTTCTGACCGCTTTGAGACATTGATAAAACCATTAGAACCTGCCTCTCATCCTCTTCATAGGTGTCTTAACAATATCTGCTGAGTGTATCAGCAATTTTCGATTCGCTTCCTTTCTTGTATACTATGCTAGAGCTGTACTCCTTGAGATCTAGCAATATTATTAGTAGTGTCGGTGGTGGATTCACGTGTTTGTTTGTTTTTTAATTCTAAAGATTTATGGTCAGTTTCGGCTGTTAACTTCTGATCCTAAACCTAGTCGTGAAATTTCATTCTGCCGTAGCGGTTTGCCAATGCTTCGGTAAAGATCTTTGGATAATCTTGTTTGGTGCTGTTTAACGACTTAGGAGCGTAAGCTACCGGTTGTCCCTTTTACATCAGAACGGCTCCTAATGGTTTCGATGATGCGTCGACCGATAACGTCACATCTCCCTTCATAGAGTAGTAACCCAAGGCAGCAGTACTGGACATTGCTTCCTTTGTTCCTGTTCTTGATCAGAACTCCGAATCCATGCGACATCATTCTTCAATAAGATGCGTAGCGAGTCTCTCAGTTGTGCTAGACACGGAACGAATTTTCCCCAGTAATTCACCATACCAAACAGTCTCCAGTGTTTCTTTAGTACTTTAGCTTCTTTATCGCGTCGGCTTTTGTCTTTGTCCTTTGACAAGAAGGTACCCAAAAACTGAATCCTCTGAACGTTGAATGATCACTTTTTTTTATTGAGATTCAAGCTCTTTTCGTGTAGTGTTTCGGTGCTGTCTCGAAGTTTCTGCTCTGTACTCGCATGGATTAGTATGTCGTCCATTGCGCAAAGTCTGTTTGGAATGTCCTATAGAACCTCTGTCGTAATCTGCTGAAATACCTCTGGAGCTGAAGAGGGTCCACACGGAAGTATAACGAACCTTCGGTGGCGCAAACTTTGTTTTCTTGCGTTTTCTCGGGTTTTACCACGTCCGCTTAAGCTTGTTAATCTAGGCTTTAGCAGAAATACGCGAGCTTAGGTCAAAATAGCGTTTCACCATGGTTCGTAAGCGTCGCGTAGTATTAAGCTACTCTTTGTACATAAGGGTTTTCCTATTCTTTAAGGCTTTCATTGTCTTCTCACTCTCCGTAATTTCAACTACGTTATTCCGGTTGTCATCCGGAAATCCATATTTATATTTGGATTTCTTCCTTAGTTTCTTGATATAATTGTTGGAAGTAGTTTTCCGATGAGGACATTTCAATCTATTTATTTTGACTACTTCGTTTATGTCAGCGTTTCTATTCCTTTACGTCTTCCAAACTTTCTTTTGAGCGCCATACATGTCTTTCTTCATATCCTTTGTGAAGTTTTCAAGAGTGCCTCCTTCAGGTCTCTTATTCTCTTATTTGCTTTGTTCCTTGCAGCAACGTAAAGTTGACTTCTGATAATTTGTTATTATTATTATTATTATTATATGTTGTCTTAAACGTGGCGACTTGCACTTGCTGCGGTTCTCTGTCCCACTGTTGAGTTCCAGTTGTACGATACTTTCCACGTTTTGCATTTACGTGCCATGTTTTTACCAAATACAGCTTTTTCGGTTGCCGAATGTTAATGCGATGAACTAATGTATGATCTTGAACTTTTTTACGTTGGCCAGTTTGTATGGTCCTATGAAATACCAATTTATTTCTGGCGCCCAATTCGTAGCTTCCCCTCGCTGGGAACCTGGGGTCCGGCTTTGGATACATAATGCGTTCGTCAAACCGTTCTGATGGTCTCTTGCTTATCCTTTCTCCAAAAGACGCTGCTAACCCAGTATTCCTCCCCACTATGTATGACCCTCGTTTGAAATCTGATTTTTCGAAAACTCGAAGTTTTTCGGTATCTTCTACAACTACACTGTTGAAGATAGTGCGTTTTTCCTTAATGAAATCTGTTGTTCAGAGATATATCTTGAAATCATTCCCATCTCGATCAGGTTTTCGTCCAGTTTCCCTGATCCTTGAGCAAATGCTGAGATAACCCCTTGTTTTGTTTCTAGACATAAATGTAATTTCAAAATAACTTCTCCCCATAGCTCGTCACACACCGTTTTAAACCATTTTTGACGTAAATAAATAAATGAAATAAGGTCATGTATACTTTTTCAAAAAAAATAATTTTCGCATAATTTCGGCTTGAAGTTTATTTTTTTAAATCTCAAAAACGGCTTCAAATTTTGCCATCAGTTTTTTTTTTTTTCTTCAAGGATATAGCAAGGGGCCTAAAACGGCACCGGTCTCATTTTGTTGAACTTTGAATTTTCAACAAAAAGTCCGTTAGAAATAAGAGAAAGTATATGCTGTTGTACCTTTGTTGTTTTTTTACTTTCTCGCCCTTACGAAAGTACTTCTTAAGAAGAGAAAGTTATGTAATCGGGCGCCAGAAAACTGGGATTTGTCGGCAGAAAAACTATTGCCAGGTCCTGGTGACGAAAAGGGGATGGATCCTGTTGCTATACATGGTAAATTACTTCTAACGCGTGGTATAAACAGAATCCAGTTTTGTGGGTCCTCGATACCGAAACCTTGTGTCCGGTAACCCACAAAATCTTCAAATTTGAGTTACTTGTAGTTCCATGTTTTTGAAATACTAATCTTACATCCACATTACCGAATAAGCTTATGGCTCCGACAAACTCTGTAAAGAAAAATAATTCAAAAAATTGAAAAATGTTAACATTTAAAATAAAATTGAAATAGGTTAACATTTAAAATTTGAAGAAAATATTTTGCTTTAAACAAAATATGTTCTAAACTAGTGGTTGTACAAACGCACGTACTATCTCACATGATTTCTAACTGCTCCGCTATATTATACTGCTTCATAAACTTGCAAAAGTGTTTTCAACCACCAACAATTTATTTCCGCTCCGAGACCCGAACTCAGATCCTCAGACTTAACTTGCCGACACCGATAAAACTACGCCACAAAGCCACAAACACCCGTATGGCAAGAACCTTTGTATGAACGAGAAGTAATAATATTCTGACTCGTTAGGGATACCACAATAAAAGAAATACTAAGTCATTAATTTACTTAAATCGGTTCATACTGATGCGCAGAAAGACCACAATTGATTTGACATGACATACGTTTTAGAAATCGAGTAAGATAGGTGGGAAAATGTTTAAAATTGCAAATTGAAAAAGCACATAGGCACGACCCGTTTATTTATCTGTATTGGTTGTGTTTGTGAGTAAAAATGCTTCAAATTATTTTCAATACAGTGTCTTGAATCTTCAATAGTTGCAACAACTCATCAAATTAAAATCCCTGCGCGAACCCGATTCTTTTTTTCTCGGTCTGAAGCTGTTCACGCCGTACCCACCATGGCCATCCGGGTTGGTCACGGTCTGTATACTTCTAAAATAATTAATTAAATGTCTTTATTGATGGCGAGGCTTAGGACATTTAGCCTGCTCTTCCGCCTGACCATTTTCAAAAAAATTAATGCAATAGTTAATGAAAAGAAGGTCATTCCAAGAGAGATACGTACGCAATTTGGATGAGGAATTTTTGAAGGCAGGAATGTAAGCGAAGAAGGAGTAGATAGAAAAGGGAATACTCTCGTAGAATTTGTGAGATGAAATTTATTTATTTATTTAAGTTAAGGATGAGTTAAAGTTAATCTAAATATATTAGAAAGATATGAGAATTTACTCATATTTAGATAAATTATATTTTCTGACTCAGCAAATTAGGTACAGAAAGAATTGTACGGATCTTGTATAAGTCCATAAAAGGTTATTCAGTACTACTAAATGTTTCACACGCGCTTTTGAAGGAGTTAAGATTGCGCACGTGTTGTTGAATTACCCCTAAAGAAGACTAGAAAGGGAAGGAATATCGTCGGTATACGAGTCAAGAGTTCAATCCCTGAGAAAAATGGAAAACATTGGAAAATAAAGTATTTCGTAATGATAATGCTTGTATTTTTTAATAATAACAAAAATATTAACAATATTAATATTATGAGAATGTATTATAAAACTATTCGGTTTTTAAATTAAGTAAAAAGAAAGGGACTAAAAACGATCAATCCGATTTTAGGAAGTTTTAAATCCCGTATTGGAAAGGTAGAAATGAAAATTTAGGATCTGTTTACCAATTAGAATATTCCCAAGACTTGAAAACCCGACCCAACATCTCCCACCCGTAAGCCAAATATATATCCTACATTTATTCCTGGGACTGCAAGCAAGGGACCATACCGGAATGCACCTTAAGCGTTTGAGTAAACCCAGGTAAACCTCAATCAGGATGGCTTCTAGGTAGTCTTCTAATTAGACAAGACAATTGTTTCAGTTCTAGAATTCTGGGGGACCGAAAAATTGAGAAAATGTGGGAAAATGTCCTGTGGCGACAATAGTAGACAGTTGAGAGAGAAAAACGGCCTAAACGATAAGCTACTCCAGATTAAAGAGATTAGAAAACTAACTAGTGCCAGAAATTCTATCTTTCTAAAGCATCACTATTTTATTTATTTATCATACCTTGTTACGTACGAGAAGAAATATTACTGAAAACATTTCGTGCGGCTTTTGAGAAAAATGTTTTTTTTTTAGAAATTGCATAAATGTGAGACATTAATTAAGCGAAATTATTTTTAAATTATACATAACCTTTTTTTAAAACCTGGTATTTTACAACATACTTTCTTTTTAAGCAAAAATCGCTTTCATCAATTTTGTAGTTTTCATATGTTTACTTTTCAGCATTTTCGAAAAAAACGGAACAATTGCCGAAAATGGAACAAGTGCCATATTTTTTACCGTCCCTTATTACATATGAAGAAAAGTTATTAAGGAAAAAAATTGCTTATATTTCTCGCAAAATTACTGGGAAACTACTCTTTGTTTTCGAAAAATTGAACATGGTTTTGTTTAAAGATTCGTTTGCAAGGAACAGATTTATTATGTATACATTAAAAAAGTATCTCCTCAATATTATAGTAGTAGGAAGATCCCCAAAAATTGCGCTTTTTCAATTTTCAAAAAATCTGCCATTTCAACGAACATGATACCACCAGCATTCTCGTAAGCGTCCTTTAGGCTGGCCGCAGACAAAGTTTGATCAAAAAACTGTGTGGCCCTTTTCAGAAAATTTTGAAAATGCTTTTGAGGCTTCATGTGAATTACCCTCAAAAATCAAAATATCCGTTTGAAACTCTCAAAGCCACGAGTTCATTCAGATTTATTGGGGAATATCAGTTTTGTAGAAAATCGGCTGAACTGTTAAGGCGTTAGCATTGATATGTTTCATGTACAGACTCTAGCAGAGGCGGGCGGACAAACGGACGTTTTGCCGTCGAGCGATTTTTTGGTACCAAGAGCCAACAAAATGTGGATTCTGGCTACACTACATGTTAGAGGATTTTTTTCTAAATTTCTAAATAAACAGGATATATCCACTTTTTCTTTACCAGAGCTCGGCAATAAGAGGAGTTAGGCGAAAATTCGCCGTGATTTTGGCGCACTATTACATAACTTTCTCTTCTTCCGAAGAACTTCGTAAGGCGAGAAAGTAAAAATCAACACTTTGAAAAAGGTCCTGTACATTTTTTTCAAAAGAACAAGTAGTTTGTGTAATTAGCGCTTGAAATTTATAACGGTTATTATAAAATATTTTCTCAAAATGTATCCCGAATTTGTTCATTTTTTCCATGGGCAGAATAAGGAACGCATAAGAATACTGCACATCACATTTTTGTTGAACTCCCCGCATATGCAAAAATTGCAAAATGTGTAACATTTGAATACTACGAAGTTGCAGATAAGAGATTTTTGTCTTAAACACAATAAGTTCTAAAACTAGTGATGCTACAGAATTCCACAGACTTTATCGTACTAATTAGTTTTCAAATTTATTTCTTGTGATCTTGCTTTTCGGTCGTGCCCCTTCCTCTTACCGGCTGCCCTCTATCACTGCCCAAAGTTATTATTTTTTTAATTCTCACAATTGTTCGGTTTCCTAAGAGTATGACTGAAATATTACTTTAAGAAAATCATAGAAGAGTAATGCCTCATGCTATAGGTAAATTTTTTGTTGAAAAAGTTTTTAAGAAAACGTTTTAAGGATCCCTTGTTAAGAAAATATTTGAGTGTTACTGTAAATGCAAAATTTGAAGCACCTTTTCACAAACTTTTGCGAAAAAAAATTTTAAAAAAAATAAACTTACCAACAAAATACCTACATTAAACATTTAAACGAATATTTTGGTGGAATTGGGACTTGAGACTCTGATCATACTCTGCAGAAAAACGTGATAACAGGGAAGTGCAAACGAGATTCCATTGTAGATGTGTATATTTTACAATACATTACCAGATGAAACTAAATATTTATGTTCTTATGTTAAATATGACTTTGTTAGATGTGTTAACCATGTTATTCAAAAGCAATAAATCTGATCACAGTGTTCCACAACATGAACACTAGATTGCTCAAATTATTATTTTTATATTAGTAGTTGTTAATGATTGTTATAAAATATAATCACACTAATCTACTTTCTTTATACCCAATTTTCCTTAAATTTGTGTCTACTGAATTAGGCAGGAATATTTATAACAACAAAAGGTGTTAATGTTGATTTTATTGTTCTCCCTTATATTTGTTCAAAATTAGTTTTTACAATTTCTTGCTATAATTTTGATATTATAATTTTGAAAATGAAAGTTCTTGTTTTTGTTTTTTTATCTTCCTGGAAAAATTTTTTGGTTTTCATTGTAAACCACTAAACATACTGACCAAGCTGCTTACAAATTTTATGTGTAACCCTTTGGTTGATGCTAAAAGAAATAATTTAATTTTCCATTACATAATATTTTATAAAAGTGAAATAGTTTAAGCAATAAAAACAGTTATTTCAAAATTACTTAGTTTTTATTAGATTTAACAATTTAATTCGATGATGTTTAAATATTTACACAAAAGCATTTTGAATGGTTTATATTCAGGTATTACTACATTAGTTATTTGGTAGCCTTGGTTGAGTGTGCATACATAAAAGAAATTAACACATCCATTATTTTTCAGGCATTATGGAAGATTTAGAAGATATTAGAAGAGAGAAAGAGATGGAAAGAAGAAAAAAGCTTGCCAAAAAGAGAAAGTGATGGTGTTCCAAGTTTTCAACTATGCATTTTTGAAGTACCTGTATGCTTATTAAGATTATCTATATGGGTACATATAGTTAAGTTTTCTTGGCAATGTCAATTTTGAGCGAGATGGCATTTCTTTGAAATCTGAATAATATGTTAACTCTTGTATATACTTAAGTATATTACATTTTATTTATGATGGAACTGATGTCCAAAATACACATGTCATTTGTTGTTGGCATTTATTTAAGTACAGTAGTTTGTAGCTTTTATTTTTGTGCACAAAGCATTTAGATACTGCCTAGAAAACATTTAAATTTTGAGAATATGTGTGCAGTGTATTGTGAATTTATACAATGGTCAAAGTAAACGCATTTGTTGGAAGATGGGCATTTCAAGGAAGGCATTTGTTAGAATAATTTTTGGGTGTATTCGGTGGAAGTTGGTTCTTAAAACTCTTATTACAAAAGGCTGTGACTACAGTTCTAGATGTAGCAATGATTGTAGTTGCGAAATAACAAGAGTTACTCATTATCATATTTTTCCGAATGGTAGAATAGCTAGCCAACATTAACACTAATGTATTTTGGACTTGTGCATAACTATAGGTTTATATATTTGTTATTTTTGTTGCACTTGATGCATTATAATTCATATAAAACAAAAGATCTTGTAAATGTTCGTGAAGAAGAAAGTTATGGTTTATTTTAACTGTTCTGTACTCTTTGATATATATTTTATATTATTTCCTTTTTGCATTGAAACTTTGTCACTTTCCTAGTGGTGAATGTCATGCTTAGTAACATGTGTGAAACATAATGTATTAAACATTTAAAGCAGCTTGTTACTGGTTTCTAATGTTTGTTTCTATTAATATCATGAACCTTTATTTTCTAATATACCCTTGGATATGAAGTCTATTACATTGTTACAGACAACAGGATGACAGGGTGAAAGAGATATCTCTACTTAGTGTGATTTGGGGGAAGAAAAGAAAAATCACAAACTGCAGATTTTTTAATTTGATGTGAATTAATATTTTACAAATAGTAATTTGTATCTCCTGTTAATGAGATGCAAAGTTTCCACACTATTCTTTGTTATTAAAATCTACTTGTGAGGTTCCATTTAATATGAAAAGCAATAGCAGAAGCAAGCCAACTTTCATGGTGGGAGGTATTAGAAACTTTCAGATTTATTTACTTCCATCAAAATGGAACCGAATTTCTAAAACGAAGACTAAAGTTATGGCCCATTGCGGTAAATACCCCATGCGCTCAAAAATAGTTATTGACAACACAGTGATCGACCAGATTTCAAATTTTAATTACCTTGGTTGTGACATCAGTTATGACACAGATAAAGACATAGAAAATAAAACTAATAAATTTCAATCAATATGTGGAATAATAAACAGAACACTACAGAACAAAGCAAGGAAAGACACAAAAATTAAGTTCTATAAGACAATGGCTGCTCCAGTTCTCCTGTATGGAAGTGAATCCTGGATAATGAAAAAAAGAGACCAAAGTAAGCTCCAAGCAGCAGAAATGAGATTTCTTAGGAAAGTTAAAGGCTGCATTAAACAAGACCAGATAAGAAATGAGGATATTCGTAAAGAACTAGATATATACAACATAAATGAAAGGATCTTAGAAAACAGGAAAGAATGGCGGCGCCATATCGAAAGAATGGAGGAAGATCGTATTCCACAATAAGTGATGAACTACCAACCGAAGGGAAGAAGAGATATCGGCCGACCCAGAAAGAGATGGTCCTGAAGTGCAAGGTGAAGACGGAACAGGCATTCCTGCCTAATCCTTGGAATGGAGAAGAAGAAGAAGAAAATGGAACCCTGAGGAATGATAAAACATAAATAACTACATTCTGTACGCGAGGGACACTTTGCGACAAATATCAGAGTTTTTAACATATAAATCTGGTAAATACATATAGAAAATGTAATGTGACATTAATGGATAAATCGTTAGCAATTAACAATCCTTTATTCAAGAGAGTTATACACGTTAAACAGTACTTTATAAAATACAGGGATTAAAACACACACACACACAAAGGACTGTTATGGACACCTTTGACACATCTTACAATGTAGTGGAAAGACAGGCGAGTCAGATTTGTGCTTGCTAAAAGAAATTGAGCCCAGTGAATATGTTATAAACAAGAACTACTAAACTGTTGAGGTGGGTCGGTCCACGTCCTGATGGGGATGCAGAGAAGACTTGTGTGTTTCTTTCTCAGTCTTAAACCTTCTTGCTTATCATTACATATTTCCCTACTTTCTTTTATCACCCCCTTTTTCTTCACTGGCCTACTCATGCGTTTCCCTTCCCGTATCGATTGGAGATGAGGGATGTGTGCATGCTTTCCTGACTGCCACTTTGACTTAAGTAGACCTGATCGAGACACATTCACTACGAACACCGCTGAGCCTTGGTGACAGAAGGGAGGCCTCTGCATCTTTGCAGGATCCAACACTTTATTTGGCTTCGGTCTTTTCTAGACGGTTTGGTCGGGAGCTAAGACACTCCCGATCAATCTGTTCGGACTAAGTCTGTGACGAGGTTGAGTGGGGGTGTCTCCCCCTTGCAGTGTGCGGCGTGGAGTAAACCATGTCACCCCTGCAATATCCCCGCGACAACCTTGGTACTCCAGCGGAGTGTTCCCTTGAAGGGGTTCCATGGTGGATGGAACCACGGGGATGAATTAGAATCCCATCTCGTAGATTTAAAAACAACCCCCCGCCCTTTTCCCGAAAGAAGGAGAGACTAAGTGAAAGAAACGTTAATCTGGAAAGCCTCTTCTGCAAAGAAAGTGACAAGAAAACCAAATGCCTCTTCCTTATATAGTGACATGCCGCGAAGATGGGAAAACAATGAAAAGCGTTAGTTCAATAAAACTCGCAATGACTGTAGAGAAATCGGGGAAGTCCCAGTCAGTCGTTCACCAACGTATTGGAACCATTCTTTTCAAGTGTCGGTCAGACCGACAGAATTTTAAAAGTGAAGGAAATAGTTCAAGTGTCGACCCACCCTACACAAAACCTATGTAAGGGTGACGTTAACCATGATTTCGCTATCGAAACAGGTGAAGAACAGAAAAATCTTTTTCTTGTCTGAGCGAGTTACCGACGTGCATAGGTGAACAGCGTACTCACTCAACGTTGATTCTCGCATTTCATCGCCTGCGCTTCCGGGAAGGATCTCGTGCGTGTGGTATAATCTGCGTGTGCGGCAGTATGTGCCGAACCCTCTGCGCTGCTTTAAGTGTCAGGTTCGGCCATACCCTGCAGCGCTGTCTGTGTGGCCTGCGCCAGAGTGCCACAACTCAATGCGAATCCGGCCCCAAAAATGTAAACTGCACAGATTGCTGGTGAACGGAAATGTGATGACCTCTCCTGAAGATATAGCAGTGAGATTGGCTTCTCCTTATGAGAACTTCAGTTCTTCCCAACATTCTGCAGGGTTTCTCAATTATAAGAGGAGACGGGGAAAATACATTGGACTTTTCAAGTCGCAGAGAAAAGAAATAACACTCCCCCTTTTCCACGAAAGAATTATTGTCTGCGCTTGCTCTTTTGACTGACTCTGCTCCAGGACCTGACCAAATCCACGGCTAAATGTTGAACATCCACTGGAAAGGGCACGATCGTTCCTCCTTAACCTTTTCAACCGCATTTGGAACGAATACATTGTAATCCCTGGCACGAGACTGTTGTAATCCCTATTCCGAAAGAATCGAATTATTCCCTTGATTTATCGACCAATTTCGCTTACTAGCTGTATTTGTAAGTTATTGGAGCGATTGGTTAACCGAGATATGGTCTGGCTACAGGAGCAAAGAAACTGTTTAACACCAAAACAGTGTGGCTTCAGGAGACATCGATCTACTTTGGACGTCAATCACTTGGTCATTCTTGCTTCCCAGATATCCACTTCGTATTACAACACCTCGTAGCCGTCTTCTTTGATATTGAGAAATCATATGACATGACCTGGAGGCACGCCATACTTTGCACTCTTGGCAACTTAAGCTGGCTTTACACTTGCAAGAAAATGGCGAGCAATATTATTTCGCAAGAAAAGATGCCAATGTAAACATTGCGGCAATAAATATTTCTGATGTAGGCAATATTTCTTGCTAGATATTCCGGTCGTAATGTAAACTCGTGTGTTTCCATCCTCGGAAAGATATTGCCGGCTGTTGCTGGACTAGAATTGGATTGAAGTCTGAGCAAGATATTGCTGGAAGAAGACAATGATGACCACCGTGTCATGCGTAGGAAGTACGTACACTAAACTACTACTATTTACTATAATTACAATACTTTCGAAAAATTACATTATGATAAGTTCACGAGTCTGGCTAAAATTGAACTTCATTTATTACCTAACTTTCTAAAATCTAGAATCTGTGTCGTTGAAAAACTGATACCTTTTTTTTAAATTTTTTAATAATATTATTTAGCGATTTTTCACCTTTTTATGGGAAAATACATAAATATAATTGAGTATTTATGAAGGCGCAACTTTTTTATCAATTAGTCTTGTTTGTTAGGTCATTTTAATGATATTTTGTTACAAAAAAATCAACATTTATGAGGCTTCTACACGTTTCTATCAATTTCATTTTTTTATTAAAAAATTCATAAGAAATTAAAATTCCTTTAAAACCAAGCTTTTTGTACATTAAATTATACTTTCACATGCGTATTTCATTATCTTAAAATTTTGTTAAAATTATACTGCTATCAACTGATATATCACTAGTTACATTTAAACGAATTTTTTTAGAATTATTATAAAATATATAAAAAATCGATGGTAGCGACCTCTAAATGTCATTCAATTCGATTGTTTTTGGGAGCATTTTAACCCAAATCTAATTTGGAACATTGTAAAGGCGTGCGTCCATAAATATATGGATGATGCCTTTTTTTGAAGCACCCTAATGTGCATATTACTGGTGTGAGAGATAACTTTAAAAAAATCATTTGTGTGTTTCTAAAAGCTACGCAACATTACACTCCTATATAACCAGCAAAGGTGATGTCAAGCAGCGTGTAATTTTTTAAAGAAAAAAACAAAACAAAAAGAACACCGAAATGAACTTTACGTTATATTAAAGAGAGCAATTAGCACTATCAGTTCAAAATGTTTGAAGAATAAATTTAAAGCGGTTTTTGAGAAAATCTTGTTTTAATAATGTTAATTGCACATACGTCACCCAATATTACGCGAAGACTACTAAAATTTTCAAAAAACGTATATGACCTTAATAAAAGACCTCACCAGAGAGTATATTCCTCACTGTGCAGAAAAAATCGTCTAACACGTGGTGTAGCCAGAATTCATGTTTTGTCGGTCCTTGAACTAATTGTATTTGAAGGAAAAATCTCTATCTTTAATTTTGTAGTTGGGGGAAAACGGCGAAAAAATTCATACTTTTGAAATTTTCGAAAACTCAGAGTAACCGTGAAAATCGGATCCATGCCACGTTTATAAGCGTATGTTACTCTATTCTTACAAGAAATTTAAAGAACAAATTTGGAGCCGTTTTTGAGAAATTTTTGAAAAGGTCCGGACTGTTTTGTGTAAAGTACCCCCAAATATTGAAGAATGTTTTTCAAAATTTCAAGGATCGACTAGCGCCAGATGGGTTTCTTCATTTTGGAAAAAATCCTACGTAAGGTTGAGGTGCAAGCAGTGTTCACAGACACCAGACGTACGGCAGACAGACGGGTGGGAAGACAGACGGGTGACGTTTTGAAGAAGCAGAAGAAAAAGAAGAACAAAAGAAAAAGAACAAAAAGAAGAAAAAGAACAAGAAAAAGGAAAAAGGGGGAAAAGGGGAAGAAGAAGAAGAAGAAGAAGAAGAAGAAGAAGAAGAAGAAGAAGAAGAAGAAGACGAAGAAGAAGAAGATTTTTAAAAAAATTTCAAAGTTTCGACTCATGCCAGATGGACAGGGGTTTCTTCAATTTGGAAAAAAATCCTACATATGGTTAGGCGCTAGTCGTGTTTAGATTTAGACTTATATAGTTAAGAAAAAAAAGTAAAAATTGTATGTCACGTCTGGGGGAGAAGATCATCTGCGCACGTTTTCTTGAGTTCCGGTTTCCCTTCCCATCATTTTAATTGTAAATAGTTGAAAGATAAGAAAAGTTTAAAATAAATAAATAAATTTTTAAAAAGCGCGAGATTAGCAATATTTGAGAAAAAAGAAATTTTCGTTCCCGGGTTATAAAAAACTTATTTGAATCGGTAAACAAATTGCAAGAATGATTTTTCTGCATTGCTAACAAAATAGTAACTCGTCCTTATCTCTACTCCTACCAATACAAGCAACAGGAGAGGTCAACAAAACGTGCGCATAGTGAAGCTACACTTATACCTCCAGAAGCAAACCAAGACGCCATTTCAGCATTTGCTCAATGGATCAGGGAAACTGGACAAAAACCTGATCGAAATGTGTTCACAGACGAACAGACGGAGGTTTTTTCGGTTTCAGGGGACCCTAAAAGTGTATTTCAGTCCCAATTTCGAAATCGATTTTCCGTAGCATTACATATAATTCCCTATACTACATACAATACTCCGTACGTATAATACACTTTCCCGCCAAATTTTACGACGTCATACGTATGGGCAACTCATATAGAATACTCTTTGGGCCATGCTATGAAAGCTGCTTCGGACAGCTTCTTCTATGACCATGGAAGAATCATTCCCTAATTTTTTCTCATGATGCAAATATCGGGATGGTATTTAAAAAAAATATTTACATGATGGTTTTACCATATTTTTTACTGTGGTAATAAAGTCATGAATATTTACAACATGATGTTTTTTACATAATGATTTTACTCTGGTCACGGAGCTCTTTTTTTCCTGGTTAGCGTAGAGTGGTTAGCGGCCAGCGTGCTTATGATCCCAAGATCAGGTTAAGTTTTGTTCGATTCGAATAATTCTCTATTTCTCCCTCCGGTTAAGTGGTTAGAGGCACTGAGAGCAACTAAGAGTTGGGCTGGTTGAGACTTTGAAGTTCAAACATGTCTTGACTGTGCCTTAATAATGTAATACTGGTGTGGGTGTTGATTTGGAAATGTCATTTTGATTCTAATTGTTTTAGTTTGAAGTATTTTGTTGGCGATTTTTCCTCGTTTTGTTGTTAGTTTATACATACACACGTTAGACTTTTTTCCGGCTTTCTGCCTGAGATTTAGTTTGAAGAAATGAAGGAATCAATATTGTCAATCAGTGAAAAAACTTTTATTTTAAGTGCTCTTTCTGAAACCAGGGTAATTATTTATTTTTACTCTAATGGAATACTGTGAAAACATTGCAAATGTTCTCAATTTTTGTGGGCATTTTATAGAGATTAGATGGCCGTAAACTTGATGAATTCAGACCCATGAAAATTCACTTTGGGAGTGATTGGGGCTGCTGTATTGTGACATTGGGACAAACAAAGTAAGTATAGATTTGTGAGTAATGTACAGGTTTTGTGAAGTATGAATGAGGTTATATCATTAAAAAAATTCAATTATTTCATTTATGAATTATTGCAGGGTTATTGCCCAAGTATCATGTGAAGTTCAGCAACCTAAGCCCACTCGTCCAAATGAAGGTCTTCTATTATTATTTGTGGAACTAAGTCCAATGGGTGCACCACATTTTGAAGCAGGAAGACAGTCTGATCTTGCTGTTCAATTAAATAGATTGCTTGAAAAGTGCATAAAAGACTCTCGCTGTGTAGATTTGGAATCACTTTGCATTACTGCCGAAGAAAAGGTGAATTATTACTTATATATTGTTGAAAACTAAAATGTGGATATGCTTCCCAACTCTCATTTTATGTAATTTAATTTAGGTATGGGCAGTAAGAGTTGATGTCAATATCCTTAATCATGAAGGAAACTTGGTGGATGCTGCATCTTTGGCTGCTCTGACAGCTTTGTCTCATTTCCGCCGTCCTGATGTTACTACCACAGGAGAACAAACAATTATTCATGATCCTGCTGAGAGAGACCCAATACCCATAACACTTCATCACCATCCTGTGTGTGTTTCCTATGCTGTTTTTGATAAAGGGTCAGTGACAAAGTTTCATATTATATAAACGAATGTAAAATTAAATACTTTGCTGTAAAAAATTACATTTGTGCTATTACCTTGGGAAAATTAACTTTTTATTATTATTTTTATAGGAAAAAAATTCATTTTTCCAGTGGAGGTTTGTTTTGGTTTTGAGATGCAAGTGATTGTGCAAAAAAATTGTTAAACAATGTAATGACCTGTGTCTTCTTTCATATCCTATAGAAACCACGTAATTGCTGATCCTACTGCTATTGAAGAACGTGTTTCTGAAGGTCAGATTGTATTTGGTGTAAATGCGTATCGAGAGCTATGTGGACTTCACTTAGGCGGAAATGCACCCATTACGTTGGAGATGGTGAATAAATATGCAACAAGGGCTGCAAAACGGGCCTTGGAATTAGTCACACAAATGAAAAAGGCTCTAGCTGAAGATCTCAAGAATAGGTAAATTATATTGTAAAATTAATTTTGTTTAAAAAAAACATCCAGAATTAATATCATAAAATAGAATTCTTCCTAGTTCTTAACCTCATGTGAAGTATAAGGTTTAGCATGAGAATGGTGGAAGCAGTGTGTGCGTTACATTTTGATTATAATAGTATTAAAATTCTTGGATTTTCCTTTTCTTTTCAGAATATCAGGCATTGAAGTTGGTTTCAGAGACTGTATAGATAGCAATAACCGTTTATCATTAGGAAAAGACAACTTCCAAATTCAGCTGTTCACTCCAGACTTTAAGAAAGAAAGAGCAAAAAGAGCTAGTAATATAGATGTAAAAGAAGAAAAAATTAATGATGGTAAGTTGCAATATGAATTTGAGTGTCCTTACTATTTCTCAATCTGTTCAAAAAATGTCAGTTCATAGTATTGTAACTTTTTCAGAAAATACAAAAAAATAAAAGTATTTTATTTTTAAAAACATTGTGAAGTGTTTGCATCGTCGTTAATACAGTTTTTTAAATTCTCAATGTTCTTTTCCAACTGGAAGTTGAGATGATTTAGTGGAGTAAGCTCTTCACTGAATAATGAGAATTCATTTAAATAGGTGTATGAACAAATATTTTCCGAGGGCCAACTATTAAAGCTACCCAAGTACAATTTCCCAAGCATTAATCATAATGATTAAGGAGTGTTATTTTTCCTTACCTCATGAAACTTTTTTAAAGAATTTTGTTCATTTATTGCAATGTGGGTTGTACATTTAAAACAGAAAGTAGATCTACTACTGAAGAAATGGGTGCTTCATTGCCAAGTTTTATAGTGTGAACAGAATTCCAGCCTACTTTGAGCAGAATGGGTTACATTATTACGATTGCTATTTGAACCTTGCCAGAATGGAAAAAGGAGAATATGGCAATGTGACATTTTAAAAATTATTTCTTTTTACCTTGATACAAACAATGGATTATGAAGAAGGAAGCTTTAAGAAAAATGAAATAAAGATCCTGAAAATTAGAGAATAAATTATGAAATTTGCCGTTATTAAATTTTCACACATTGGTGAATTTTTGTAATACATTTCTTTCTTCAGCTGAAATTTTTGTAATACATTTTCAGCTTTAAAATACCCTTGTGAATGGGTTTAATTAAAGAGGAAACTAGGTGGTTTTGAAGATACTAGACAAATGTGTGAATAAATTAATTTCCTTTTTGGCATTATTCTTTGTCTTCAACTTAATGGTCATTTTTTAATTTTTTTATCTACTGCTTGATGTAGTTAATGTGGAAATGTTAATTTTTCAGAAGTTATGGATGACAGCAGTGAAGACGACAGTGAACCAGTTATTGTATCAGTAGGAAAGGGGTCAGCAGAGCTTGTTAATCAAAAGAAGCAAGATATGAAACTCAGAAGAAAACGTAAATTGCAAAACGATGAAGGTGGTAAAGAGTATGATGTTGATGAAAGTAGCTCAAGTGAGGAAAGTGATAATCTAGATAAAGAGTCTGAAGATACAAGAAAGAACGGAGAACCAATGTCAGATTCTGAAATACAAGTTGTTGCTGAATATAAAGGAACAGAAAATAAGCCTAATGAAAACAAAGTAATAGCGAACATTGGTAAGTTAATGATGAATGCTATTGAAATAAAAGTTTAGAAAACACAAAACTATGGATTTGACTACATTTTTGAAAAAATTGTGATTCTTCCATTTTTTTTTTCAGTTATCAAATGTTTCTCTCTTTAGTGCTATGACTGTGATTCCATCTCCACGTCTTAGGGTGTACACCCTGCTTTAACCGAATTATGTTTCATTTTAATTTTTTGTTTTTTAACTCCAGTTGTTTGCCATAGAGATATGAACATTGTGCATGTATGGATATATTCTGCGAAGGAGAAACATTACCTACTTCATAATATATTTTCAGAGCTCAGTGGAGACAGTGAAGAAGAAGAAACGGTTCTATTGCATGGTGAAGATTTGAAGAATGGTTCCACTGAAAAAGGAAGAGGAAGGTAATTACGGTTAAGTCACCAATTTTTAATTCAAATAAAGACGACTTGATATGTAAAATATGAAAAAAAATTTCCAGATGTCCTAAGGAAGAAAAGATGGAAGGTGATGAACCACATTCAAGAGGCTGGTATTCCAAACCAACATGGTGATGAATAAATGTTAACAAGAATAATCATTTAAACAACTTGAAAGTGACATGTTTAATGAATTGAATACTGTGAAAATTTATTATAAAATACTGTAAACAACCATCTGCTTTTATCATTTTGCGAGACCTTAATGCTTTCGTTGTCCTTAGAAAATAATTACCAACATCAGGAGAAGTGTTCAAGACCTAAAATTTAACACATGTCCGTTAATCATGTTCAAAACTTAAGTTGGAAAGTAAAGTACTCGGACTCCTAAGACTAATGTTGATTTCCTTCAGCTAATGACACTTTAATTATCAAAGATTTACTATTATGTATTTAACTGAAGCCAATCAAAATAAGAGAATTTAATAATTAAGAAAAATATTTCCCATACTTACGACCTTAAAGTTTAATGTTTTTAATACTAAATAATAGTTTTCAGCAACTGTGAAATTAATATCCTTAGTTATTTCTAACAGTTCTTAAAATAAAAAGAAACCTTGTTGAAAAATGAAGCTCCAATTCTATATCAATGTTTTATTCAGCTTTTAGTTCCTTGCTGTTTTAATTTTCCAATGTGTTACTTTCTTTACATTGGATGAAAATAAATACGTTTTACTTGGTAAGTCCTCCAAATCAGTGATGTAGGAAATACAAAAGGGAGATAGGAAAATTCTTTGAACTCATTGTAGTCCTTTTATTAAAAAATAGAGAACTTATTTGTAATAACTACTTGTACTGATCACAGGTTGAAAAACATACAATAGACAAAAATGTACTTAAACATAAAACAGCAATAAAGATACCAATAAAACCATACCATAATTAGTATAAAATCAAATCTCAGCTCTGAATATGTTCAAATTTAGAACTTGTATAATGAACCTCTTGAGCAAATAGCCTAATTACTGCATAAGTTTTAATGCCTAATTGTAGCAAATGTTTAAAAGTTATTTCTTTAACTGCAACAAAACTGATCAGAATTTTTGCTCCTACAACTTCAATAAATCTTCAAAATGAAGTTATTTAAGGATTCTAAGATACAAGATATTGCTTATTGCCACTCAAGGACTTAATTCAGTATTTGGCCAGGTACTACTAGGTTTTCAGACTAGTTAAATCTTTTCAAAATTCTGAATTGCAGATTTACTCACATTGTCAAAACTTGCATTGTGCAATGCATTTGCAGCAATATTTTTTTAATCACAATTTGAGATAATGGCAATTCCATCCACAACTATCTTAATTCTCTTTTGCCCCCACTAGGCCCAGATTGGACGGAAGACTAATACTATGCCAAACCTCCACATTTTGAGCACCTCTTGTGTAACACATTGAAAATAAATACAGCATCTCTAACATTAAATTAATTATAATACAAGCAAATTTATTTGGTCTCCTTAGTACGAAATATTGTACAAGATTGTACACTTAAATCTTTATTAATCATAGATTTTCATTCTTGAAAATGATATATACACATTAAATAAAATGCATCATTCATAATAAAAAAAATTTAACTTAACATATAATAAAACAATGACAAAAACTCTAAAAGATTCCCACTTATCAAGGAATCTGGATGAGGCAACAATATATTGCACTGTCCCAATACAGGAAGCTTGAATTACTTTGATGTTTTGCAATATCATCTCACTGCCTCAAACAAACAATTAGTTCTAAAAATTTTACAATGGAGTAACACAGAATTTTGACTGTTTTACAATCAGTTAAAATAAAGCATTATGACTAAGAGAAACTGTTAAAAGAAGCTTAAAATACAATTTGGAGGGAATGCACACCAAATTGGGCATCTTTTACACAAAAACACGATTTTCAAAAAGAACTTCACATTGCTGACTACATTCTTCTCTTGGCTTCAACAGACTCAAAACTTCTAGAAACATTGAGAAAATAGTTCATATCACTATGCAGCATCAGACCCAATGCCATTTTTCTGGTCAAGTTTGTTACTGTTCGACTTAACCATATAAATAAAGAATGTCAATGCTTCTTTCTCCTTCACAGGAATAGTTTTGAAATGCTTCATTAGTGTCTGAAATTAAACAAAACAACATGAAACAATTTTATTGTTGACCCCCTATATTAAGATGCATTTTGATACATGGAGTAATTAATAGACAATTCACAAGCTAAAAACTTGTTTCAGCCTTTTTTTATCAAGGCTTTTGTTTATACTTCAATAATTTTCAATGTAATAATCTTCACTACACATGGTCATTTATGGTGATGCTATAAATTTATAATTCTTTTGTAGTATGTTTCTCAAATTCAAGATACATCTTAATACAACAATAACATTTATTTTGCATACAGCATCGGTACTAAAAATACATAAAAACTATTCAAAATTCTTACATCTGCTAGCTGAGCTTTGTTTGTCCCTGGCCTCGTAGATACTTTATAATGTCTTTTATATCTTCGCAAAGTGTTAACCTGAAGCTGAAAAAGATCGACTTCTGGAACATCAGTGTCAGTTTCATTAGAATCATCTTCAGAGTCTTTCCTACGCCTGGGCTTAGTTCTTGCCGACTGTATAACACCTTTATGATAATCACAAATGTAGATATGCCGAGCCTGCAAAATATAAGGAATAATAAACGTAAGCGTAATGCACAGCAGCAAAACAAGATTAAAGCAAGTTTTTATGTAATGTGTGCTACATACATACAGCAGAAACGTATGTAAGTTTCTTACACGTTCAATCAGGGAAATAAATTTACTTACCACACTATCCAAGTGAAGCTTCAATCTCCTTTGGGTCACAGTCTTTTGAATTCTTTTGCTGTACGATGCATTACCTGCTGGTCGGGGGCATCTCTCGCCATCGTCAACTAGACAGCATATTTGGTCAGGAGGACCTCTCGAGTCTTCCTCCCCAGTACTGAATCCGTTCATATTCTGTCACAAGAGAGCATCCAGCAAGCACTAATTTAAGAATTGTAAAAACTTTTGGATGCAAAATATGACGTTTAGTCAATTTATTTCTAACCTCATAACAAACTCCAGATTTTTTGATTTGAACATTATTTCACGAAACAGATTTCCACCCAATTAATAATACTTAACACATTTTAAAAATAATTAAAATTTCCCCACTTCTTTCCAAGGAGCAACACAGACACAACGCGTGATATACCTCCCCTCAGCAATGGCGAGAGGTTTGTTGTTGTCACAGCTCGGGTCAATACCTGTAGGATACGATTGGTTGATTTAAATAAGCCACGCCTCCTCATGAAAATAACATTGCCTCTCTTTTACGTAAGATTTTTACTACTTTTGTTCGCGTTTTCTTCCCTGCAAATGATGAGACACAAACCATAAAATTAAATTTTTATTTATATTCATATTAAACTGAAATATGACAATGAACATAATTTATACTTCAACTACAAGAGGAATTTGCCCGCCAAAGGCATTCTGTTCAATCCCATTGGACACCATGTCTGACTTTTCATTACATGCAAGGTAGATGCTGATTGGTGAAGTTTTTGCGGCCCATCTAAAATAGACCAATGAAAAACGCTGGGATTCTCCTATGTTACTTCCATGTACCGCATAAGTGGCGTGGGGTCGCGATATTCGTAGTAGGGTATCCTTTGGCTGTTGGAGGCTAGTACAGGTAAGAATATTTTTATATTTCTTGAGTTTGGTAGTGTCAGAAGTAGAAATTCTATAAATATAAAGTTCAAAATATATTACATTGTGTGTGTTATGTGTGCGTCTTTGTAATGCTTTAAAACATGGAAACTAAATTATAAAAGTACACATTCTATTAGTAGTATACAACCGTCAACGAAATGGCTGCCATAAGCTTAGTATTGGAAACGCAATAAGAGTATAATAAAAAGTTTTTTTATTCTGCAACTACGTATTGTACAGTGCTAAGAGGTATTGCAATAAAATGTACGGTGCTTAATTAAGTATTAATGCGTGGCATATTGGTATTTCTCAATGTAAATGTGCATTTTTCCACTTATAAAAACCGACGCTTTGTTCGAATGGCAGCCAAGGCTGTGTATGGACTCCATATAACGTATAGGGAACTGCCCGTAAGGCGCTGTACTAGCTAGGAAGCATGTATGATTAGCATATGTTATAGATGCAAAGTAATTTACTAGTAGCGCATTATGCCATAACTTTCGTGTATTATAGTCAGTAGGTGGAAATAAAGGTCACTTTCAGTCATAATGTGCCTAATTGCGTCTCTAATAAAAGAGATTTTAATGAAGTTAGTTTCGTTATGAGCTGAGGTAGGATAGCAGTAGGGTCACGGGTATGCAATTTGGTCGGTGGGTGTTCGGTGTAAGTGAAATGTAGTTACGCGAAAGTGTTTTATAGTTGGATATTCATCTCGGATAATGCTTTTTTTAGCAAAATGGCGATGTAGCAGTCTGTGAAAATGGCGGGAAGGGGAAATGAAGGTCATATGAACGAATTAATGAAAAATTACTTAATAATTAGATATTATATATACTATATATATTTATAAAAAATCGAAAATGTCGCCATTTTTGATTAGGTGAGCAATTTAATTCAGCAGCTCAATTCGTTGAGTCTTTGTGATTTTTGAATGTATTGTTTTGTTTGTCGAAAAAGTAAAATATTGAAGTGCCTACACTCGCTCGCACAGATTGATCAGTCGGGTGTTTATTTTGTATAGGCTTCGGCTATAAAACTGTGCTAAAGTGAACGAAAGTTTATAAGAAAGAGCAATAATATTGCTTTCACAAGATTTCATACATTTTTTCAGATTTATCAGGGAGTAGTTATTTGTAACTTTTTTTTTTTTTTTTTTTTTTTTTGCATGTAATTTGCAGGATTAGTTTTAGTTCAGTCGTAGCGTATTTAATGTTGGGGTCCGTTTCATATGTTTAATAAAAATGTCAATTGCTTTGCAAGTAGTGGAGGGGTGATTCTCCTCCGGTTACCCCCTCCCTCTGCTACATTGGTCCATTTGCAAGGAAAGCATCGAGCGTCGCTTAGTTTGGCGGCACTCGGCACGGCAAGCCAACCCCCAGGCACACTTCAGCCCTGGGAATGCCGCGTCCATCGTCTTATTGACCGACCCGAACCCAGCAGGACTCGGCACGGAACGGTTTATGCCGGTAGAGGGGCGAGTTTCCGCGTTGTGTAATTCCGGTCCGAACCGCTGCGTGTTGGGTGCGCTGTACTCGATCGGCACCTCGGAAACAATGTTGCCGGATTTGCTTTTTGTTTAAACGTCTTATTGCTCGATTTTAATATTACTTGTCTAATCTAATCTTGGTTGAGAATTTTCCATTCGTGCATCACGCTGCAATAAGCTGGTTAAACACAAAACTCTGCGTTTCGTATTTTGCGAAGTATTGTCGCTTTTATCGGAAAGAGCTCACTAGGCTCCTCAGCGCGCCCTTTCGGGACGGCGTGCGTCTTAAGACTGACCTCGACTCAAGGGTAGGGTGGTCGTTAGACGTTAGGAGGGGGTAAGAGCCTCCTTCGATGCCCCTCTCCTGGACAAAGAGCGTCGTGGTCAGCGGCGCGCGGGGGTGGGTGTCCACTTCGGCTTTTCCTTTGTGTATCATTGTCCGCGTGGGTGCTGTGGCAACGTTGCAGTGGAGAACCCCTCCCCCGACGTTATAGACGTACGCTGTTGGAGTGAGAAGGAGAAAGCGTTCTCCCTTCTCCTGAACCCCCCTCCTCCCTCTTCGTCTTTCCCCTCTCGCGAAGCGTGTATGTGTATGAGTGTGTGTGCGCGCCGCGGTACACTTCGTAAAGCCCCCGCGACGCCTCTTAGGTATAGTCCCCGTGAAAACTAAGCTCTTGGGAAGTGTGTAGTGTAGTCGAGCCATGTCTGAGCACCATCATGGTGCTTGGGGGTCATCGCGGGAAGACGCTGCGGCTGTGTGGTGGTCGGGCGCGTTAGCTTCTTCGGACTATCAACAATCGCTCCAATCGCATCACCTTCTGAACCAGCACCATCAGCAACAACTGGCCGCTGTCCAGCAGCAGCAACAGCAAGCGGCGGCCGCGGCGGCTGCCGCCGTCGCCCAACAGCAACAGCAGCAGCAACAACAATCGCAGCACGACGCGCGCGCGGCAGCGGCGGCCGCGTCGACGGCGGCGGCCGTGGCGCAGCAGCTCTTTTCGTACAAGATGGCCAGCAGCTTCCAAAGCCCGAGCTCTGTCGCCTCCACCATGACATCGGCCGCGAATGTCATGTCGACGTCGCCCATCGGCTCGTGTATGCGCGGGGGGTACGATTACAGTAGGCTGAGTGATGGCATGGTAGGCGGCGGTGGTGCTGGTGGCATGCTGGGTGATGCCGGGAGTCGAGGCGCGGACGCGGCGGCGTCCGCGCTGTCGGGGGCCGCTGCGGCCGCCGCCGCTGCCAATTGGTGGTACGCCGGCGGTATGGGTAATGCCGTTCAAAACATTCCCACGTCGAATGCGCAAATGGTATGTATTTGGGCATACCGGTCGCGCGCGACGCGGAGGTGGGGGTCTGTTGACATTTCCCCCTCGTAAACATATCTGCTAGTCTTTCCTTGCGATGACGGGTGTTTTCATGTGATGTTAATGGGATTTTTGTTTTTGGAAAATTACTGTCCGGCAACAGGAAGAGGTAGGAAAGGGTAGGCGACCGCATCCTGCGGAATATCGATATTTGCATACAAGTAATAAATTGTTCCGTCTGGGGGCCGCGAAGGAAATTTTCCGTATTGATTAAACTGCCTTCCGGGGGTGCATGCCAATGAACTAACTTGAATAATTTTGAATGATTTGCTTCGTAAGCAGAGAAATTGTATAAATACACATGTCCTTTGGGTGCGGTATTGGTTTTAATTTACTAATATTTGTTACATGTAAATTTGTATCTAGGTAGCACATACGTTTTGCTGACTAGTTTGTTACTGGTCTTTAGTTTTGCTGTTGGCTGCATTGGATTAAAAAAATCTCTGCATCACGTTCTGATGTGCAATACTCTTTTCAGGTTCAGCAGAATAAAGGTTTTGTATCATCCCGGAAGATGCCGCGCGGAAAGGCTGATGCGAAACCAAGGGGTCGTATGACTGCCTACGCCTTTTTCGTTCAGACGTGCAGGGAGGAGCATAAGAAAAAGCATCCCGATGAAAACGTCATTTTTGCCGAATTTTCGAAGAAATGTGCGGAAAGGTGGAAGGTAAGTTTAATAGTTTTATTTGTTGCTGGTCTGTTAATTTCGCCAATATGCATTTTTAATTTTTGGGCAATTTTCTTGGCATTTCTATCGTGTCGCATCTTCCTCTTGATTTTCGCGATGTCATCTGATTGCGGCGCCGTTGAAATAAAATCCCCGCGTTTCCGCAGCGCAGTCAGTCGGGCCGGCGCCAGACAGACGCTCTTACAACTTCGGGGCCGAAGGCAAACTGGTTTTGGATCGGCCGGCCGGTCCGCCGGCTGCTGCGGCCCGCACCCGTACTTCAGCGACCGTGGCGACGTTGCCAGGCCGCGGGCGGCGGAGCCGAATTCCATCCTATTGTTTCAGCGCGAGATTTCATCCCGGCAGCCCGCACCCCTTCTTCCGCGTGCCGGCCGCCGTTCGATCGGCGGGCGAGCTGCACCCCTCGCCCCTGGCCCCCGCCTCCCCGTCTTCCATTTTGCGTTCGGTCTCATTACGCCGGCCGCCCGGGCGTATTACCCCTTTGCGGCAGCCCCTCCCGCTCCTCGTCACCCCTTCGGAGATGAAACGCGCATGGTTCGTACTGCTCGCCCGCGTCTACCCATTTTCAAAAATCAATGGTGCCGCCTCCCAAGGTCTGACTGCGGGCGTGGAAGGGAGCTCGGAACACCCCTCTCTCGTTTTAGCATAACCCTCCCCCCGGCCTTTGTGACAACAGGAAATAAATCGTCTTTTGAGCGGCGCGATAATATTGCTCGCGTTTGTTCATTGATTTTGTACTAGAGATTCATTCTCTATACACAATCCAACAAAACGTTAGCCTTCGTCTCAAGTCTTGCCTCTCGGGCTAAGTTAAAACCTGAGAAGATTGTTCAATGCAAAATCGGGGAAGCAAATTTTTCACTCGGAACTTCCATCCACGATGTTTCGGCAGACTGAAGCAGCATCTTCAGGGTGTCTCAAACCGAACCTCCCGCCTTTTTCTCGGGATGGAGCTTCCTCCAACTTCCCCTCTTCCTCTCCCCTACCATTCGAGCTTTCCTTCCCCTCCAGTTTGACACTTCTCCCCACCAAAAGCACCCCTCCACTTCGCCGACGCGTACTGATGTGATACGCGAAGTAGAGGGGGTTAAGGGAGAGGGGATTTCCATCTGAATGGCTGCTTCCTTCGAACTTCGAAGGGATAATACATTAATACACCTACATTGTCGATCAAGTTTAAGAAAAAAAATTTACTAACAATTATTGAAAATGTATAATTTAGTTTTTTGGTTTATATTTCTTTTTAACTTCATTGCTATGATGAAACTGAAGGCTCCCTCTTCTGAAATGAACCCAAAGTAATTTTTAATGTGGAGCACATGCCAATTCTGAGCGATAGCAGTTTTAACAAAAATTTTGAACTTAGTATTGTTATTAATCAGAAATTTATTTCAACATGTGCATTTTTTCACTGCCAAAAGAGTGACTGGAATATGTGAACATTTTACAGACAATGGTTGATAAGGAAAAGAAGCGCTTCCATGAAATGGCAGAAAAAGACAAGAAGAGGTATGATACGGAAATGGAGGGTTATACTCCTCCTAAGGGAGAAAAGGGTCGTGGCAAAAGAAGGAAACATATGAAGGACCCCAATGCACCCAAAAGATCTCTGTAAGTTGATATGTTTATGAAGTTTTTCATTAAATGAGAGTTCAACATAATGGTTTACTTTCCTCAGCCTTTAAATTTTGAGAAAATAATTTAGTTGTTAAAAAAAATAAAATTCTCTAAAGATAATATTAACATGCTGAGTCCTTAGTTGGAATTGTTTTTGAGAGGAAAATGATGTTTGATTATTTTTTAATATGTATTTTTTGTATTGCTGTGATGACTTTTTGGGCTCCCTCTACTGAGTCGAACCCAAATTTTACTTATGCTGAGTTGTCCATTCAACCTGAGCAATACAATGCTAAAAACTTTTGTCAAGGATTTATCCATATAACTAAAATTTTGTGGAATGTTAGGGAGTAATTCCTTGCAGTTTCCTTAGAAGAATTTAATCAAGAAAGAAATTTTAGTTAGAAAAAGAGTTAAAATTTTGAATAATGAGTATCAAACTTAATTTTTCAGGTCTGCATTCTTTTGGTTCTGCAATGATGAACGTTCAAAAGTGAAGGCAATGAATCCAGAGTTTGGTGTTGGAGAAATTGCCAAAGAGTTGGGAAGGAGATGGTCTGATTGCTCACCTGAAGTTAAATCCAAGTATGAGGCCATGGCAGAAAAGGACAAAGCCAGATATGATCGGGTATGTGATTGTACTTAATTTCTTCAGTTCATTCAACTTGCAATTCTATTACTTTGGTTTACTGGATTTTAATGGACAATCTAAAGAATTGCAGATGGTGTAATTTTAGTTATGTTGCATGTCCTCGGTATATAAATAACAATATAATACTTGTAAAGTGGATATATTCTAAAATTTAAAACAGGTTTGTTAGTATTTGAACTTTATATTGCTGTGATGAAACTTAGGCTCCCTCTTCTGAGTTGAACCCAATTACTAAATTTCTTGCGGAGATGCCCTATCAATCTGAGCAATGCTTTAATCTTCAATTAAATTTTCAAAATGTAGAAATGTTTTTGTTTGGAGTATTAATGGAATAAAATTTATTGCAGGAGATGACTGCTTACAAGAAGAGGCCCAAGACGGGAGCTGGTGCTGCTTCTGCCCCTGCACCCAAAGCAAATAGTGATGAGGACGAAGATGAGGATGAAGACGACGATGCTGAAGATGAGGATGAATAAACTTTTAAGTGGTTTCAGGTGTTTCATCCTCCCCGTTCATTTGTTCATTGTGTGCAGTGGATGTGAGAGACTGAGATCATTTGTTCATACATTCATCTTACCCTCCCTCACATCTCTTCATTACATGTACCAAGTAAAAAATGAAGTACTCGAATGTTCTTGCTTACCAGTGTATATATAATTTACTTTGTTCTAGTAATTGCTTTCAATTAAGTTAAATCCATTTTTGGCGTACAAATTTTGTAATGGGAAGGTGGTGTTTTCTGTATGTTAACGTCAGTTTAAAAAAACTTGGTTTTATTAAAATGAGATCCTCTATTTTTCTTGAGGTTAAAAAGTCTAGTTTAACAAATTTTGTGTATGCTAGGCTTCACCAAAGTCTTATCAAGTATTTTGTGTGTGTGTGTGCGCATGCCCTTGTTGCGTTGGCAACAACTTGAAATCAGGGTTCTACTGCCAACTTGATGCAATTCAGTTTCTTTGGTGTCAGCCGAATTGTTTTAGATTGCTCTTTAACTTTCCTGTTCTGGATTTTCAGTAGCAAGAGTGTTGAGTGAGTGTGTTGAATTTCACTCCCATTTGCAGAGCATATTTTTATTTAAAAAAAAATAAGTAATTGCCTGAAGAGGTTGATAGTTAGATACCCCTTCCCTTCCACAAAGTGCAAACTGTGTATTTCATAAACAAGGAACAAGATGTACAGTGCACTGATAGAGACAGTCAGCAGTGGATTAAATGTGGTATAACCACACCTGTGCATTATAAAAAATCTATAATGAACAGTTTTCTTAAGACAATTTTAAGAACAGCCTATTCTCTCATTGGAGAGAGAAACTTAATTTGATGGAACTTGTAACAAAGTATGAGACATTTTATGCAGTTCTCGTGTTTTTTCATGTCTGTAATCTTTAACATTCCTCAGAAAACTTACAACTAATTAGATATTTGGAGAATTGTAAATTTCAATGAGGAAAGAAAGCTAACTAAAAAAATGTTCTTTCAATTTGTCTTTTTGTGAAAATGTAAAAGTGTTTAGGATATTTTACTACTGATTTGCAGTTGATCATTTTTGAACATGGTGGAACTTAAACATCTGGTAAAAGGCAGATATCGTCTTTCAGACATTTGCTCTGTTATTTTTAGGGAACTACAGATAGAGAAAAAGGCAGTGTTTGTTTTGTATCTCATAGGGATAAATAAACTTTTAAAAAATTTCCTACAAATCTATTAAGTGTTTTGCCAATTCATTTTCAGTGTTGTGAAAACCAGAAGAGTATTTTTTTTTAACCTAAAAATAGTTTTGGTTTTCAAATTAGGTTGAGAGAATGCAAGATGGGCTTCCAGATATTAATGTTGGCGTTGACCAAAATAATTTGTTCCAAAGAAGTATTTATGAAGGTGATGCTGAGGAAAAATTGTCTTGTTCAGATTTTTGGGGAGTTGAGAGCTCTGTGAAGTTTCCAAATCTTGTGCCTTCATCACTAAGTAAGAACCTGTTCTAAGATTCATGCCCAACACATTGAATAGAATTATTCAACCTAAAATTTGGAGTTGTAACTATCCGTGGTACTCTTAAATGGGAATACTGCCCATCAGGAACCTGGTTCTATTCAGGTCCCTTTATTAATCTCCGGTGCAATGTTTTTTCCACAATGTAAATACTACTTACAAAGCAGATTTAATTTATTCATATTCCTAGAATTGAAGTAGATCTTTCGTCATTATGCATTTTACTGTAATTTGAACACTGTTCTCCCAGTAAATGTGTGTGCATTTAAATTTTTTCATGTTAAAAATATTTCTGAGTATTTGAGATTTTTTTTTGTCAAATTTAATATTAGCTGCAAGATATTTTGTTCAAGAACAAGTCAATGATGGCCACATGCTTTTGTTGCTGAACTTTTTCTTATGGCATTGGATTGTTAGTGTAATATGGTTTTTGATTAAGAATAATTGACATGTTCTTCATTAAAGCAATTTAATTCACTTAAAAGAGGATTTAGAAAAATATTCTTAATGAGCTAACTATAATTTTCCTTCAAACCCTTATTGGGAAGTCCAATGTAATTTTTTTTTTATGGTATCTGAATTAGTTTTAACAAATTCATTGTTGATGCATTGCTGGGAGTTTTAATTTTTAAGAACTCTTCTTTTTAGTATTTTGAATTCATGGTGCAATTGTTTTTAACATATCACGGAGTATTATCTTAGTACTTTTGATTGTAATAAATGGGATGTTAGGATTTGCAAAAGGTGCCCCAAAGATGGATGCTTTGTGTCCAAATAGGATTTTGAAAGTTTTGTAAATTAAGTTTGTCAATGGCTAGAATGGTACCTGCAACTGGAACATGGTGCTTTCATGTTATTTAAAGCTGCACATTACTTAACTTTTAACTATGGTGAAGCAAAACATTAAGTTTTAACACTTTTGTTTAAAGAGCTGTGTTCTGGAAATTTATTAAGTCTGATTATTCAGGGGTATGAGAGTCAACCACCTTTGCTGTATTTTAAATGAAATTGATTTTAATGATGTATTTGCTTGTATAAATGTTCTTTTAGGTATATCAGTATATTATGCTTCAAATGTCATTAAAATAAATTTGATTTAAAATACAGCGAAGGTGGTAGACTCTCATACCCTTAAAAAAGCACTTCATACACGACTTCCTAAACAGGAAAGTGTGACAATTTTTTTATAAATACCAGTAACATGTAGTTTTGTATTTAGATACTTCCTACTTAGCAAAAGGGTTACTGCTCTAAAAAATAAGTGTCCTTCAGTCGGAAATACAAATTTTCTGTGTATGTGGCATTTGGGCCTGGAGGGTAGAAACTTTTGTTTTTACTAGTGCAGTAACCCTTTTGCTAAGTAGGAAGTACCTAAATACAAAATTACATGTGTTATTGGTATTTATAAAAAATTGTTATAAAACTCCTGTTTTCAAAGTTGTGTATTAAGTGCTTTATAATAAACTTGCTTGTATTGTTCAGTTCATTAACTTTTCATTTTTGCTCTTTTCTGATGCAATTATTGAAATAGATTTCACAGCAACAAATAACAAGCTTCTCAAAAATTGAAGAACATGAATTACAACTTATGTGGAGTTGAGTTTTTTTTTTAATGACCAGTTTTACCACTTGAGTTCTTACTGACAAACTGAAGTATTCAAACAAAAAATGAGCATGAATTATGTGGTTTTTTGAATGGAGCTCTTCAATTTGCAAGATGGCTTACGAAGTTCAATGGTGATTGCCATTTTTCTGCTGGATCAAGGAGGAAAACAAACAAAATTAAAATGGTGGTTGTATAAGAATATTTTATTAAAAATGTTATTTTTGTTCAGGGAGGCATTGAACTATAGTGAAGCTTAACCTCTTGTGAAAGCATACAAATTGGTAAAATTTCTATATTGCAGCATCTACACAAGACATGCTAAAGATTGATATATGAGGGAGTTGGGCATGTAGTTTTTCTACTTTAGTAAAGAGTTCTCCTAATTTCATTTGATGAGGGTGGGCTTTAAAAATAAATGTTCTGGTAAATAAAAATGATTGAATGGAAAGATTTAAAGGATGCCTTTAATGGGTTAAGTAAGACTAACTGATTAGAATTATCTTCAAATTTGTATTGTAATGGAAATTTGATGCTGGTCTTATTGGTCTGGTAAGATGATGGTAGGCAGTCATTTTTCTATTAAATTGTTTTCACAGATGTCCTCTTGAAATCACCATTTGCTGTTTTGAATGTACTTTATCATTGAAGTTCTATTTGGAGAGAAAAAAGGTTCATGCAGATAGGGAAAATCACAGCATTAGTTCATTTTTATGTAGACTACACTCGTCTTTATAAGTACAGTGGTCATCTATTTTATTGGTGTCTTGATAGTGATCTCATTTAATTGAGGTTTATAACAGGTTATTTGAGGTTAAAAAAGATGTTGGGTGCCAACAAGGTGCTGAAGGGCTCCTAATAAATTTTTTTATTAGTCATATATATATATTATTAAAAATAATTTTAAAATTGTACAGGTTACTGCTAATTTCCACATTTATATTGACTTCTTTTGTTTCCTTCTTGAACATTAAGTTCGGAGTTCCCTTAATTTGGCCATGCTTAGGACCCCTGAAGACAGTAATCCTGACTCTGTGCCACTCCATTTTAGCAGTGGAATGTGCTTTTGAATCATCAGTGAACAATTTTCCAGAATTTATGAAAGCAAACATGTTCCATCTGCATAGTATTTTTTAAAAATATTTTCTATAAGTTAATTTTGATTATGGAATTTGGCTAAAATATGCCAAATCATGAAAATGTGCAGTATTTGTAAATAAATTGCATTTGGAGAATTTGATGGCCTTTTTTTTCTCTTCGGAAATTGAGAAATGATTAAACAACTATTTTCTTTATTTTATTGAGTTAATGCACACAAGGATGCAGTACTTTAGTGAGGGGGAAGTATTTAATAAGAAAATTTATTTGTTTCTGGAGATACTTCATCTGAAGAAAAAAATAATTCCTTTTTATTTATATAATCGCTTGTATTTACATATCCAATTAATTTTATATAGTGAAAACATCACCCAATAAATGTTATTCTGAACGGATTGATTTTTCCATGTCAAGTGGTGCTCAAACAGGCATGATCCCGACATTTCTCAAAATTTATGTATGCTTTTTTGGGGGGAGGGGAGTGCTGATTTCGAATTTCAGGTTTGCCCCGAGAAATGTCGGTCTCACAGAAAATCGGTAGAAAAAACAAAAAAGTGTTTTCACTTTCTTGTGTTACTACGTGCTTTCAGTAATGAACAAAGCATTGTAATTTTTCGCCGGGAAAACTCGAATTGTCGGAGTTTGGCAGCAAAATGGAGACAAATTTTGTTTTGTTCAAGAAATAAATCCACTTAACATACGTAGTCTTTTGTTTTGGGGATCCTTGGTGCCAAATAATTGAAATGGTTGTTGGCAACGTTGGCTTAAACTGTTCAGTTTTCTCCAAAATTAATATTATCCTCTCGATCTAAATGAACCCCAGACTGTGATTTTTAAACCTGATTTTAATTTTTTGGGTACTGTGCATGAAGCCTCAACTTTTACAAAAGTCTCATCGACGTTTCCAAAAATTTGATTAAACTATGTTCTTTGATTGCATAAATGACGTTTTAAAAATGCGTAAGTCCAATTTTCGTTGAAGTCTCAGCATTTTCGGAAATTGGTCTGGTTCAAAATGTTTTCTTCGTCTTCCTACAACTACCACATTGAAGAGATATTTTTTCTAATGAAATCTATTGTTCAGAGACTTGAAAAAAGGCCTTGTTTAATTTTTCGAAAATTGAGTAGTTTTTGCGTAATTTAAAGTGAATTATCGGCAATTTATAAGCATTTTTCAATGTAAGCAAAATTTCTTAAAAACTGGTCCAAAATTTTCTTCAAATATAGCATTTTATCATATGAAGCATTGGACGTTGAAAATTTGAGGCTTATCGCATTTCTTGCGAAATATATTTTCAAAAATTGATCGTTGCAAAAATACGATATTTATGATAGATTTTTTTACTTCATGTAATCACCAAAATTAGATCTCTAAATAAAGTCACACATGACAACATGAATTTCAGTAATGACTAAGATGTGTTAATTTCGACAGAATTTACAGTATTGTAATTTTACCTTCCCGTTACTAATGTGAGAAAGTACGTGGTCTTATTGCACCAATAGTCTAAGGATAAAGATGCCCAGAATGACGTCACAAGGTTTGGCGTAAAAGTGTTGGGTTCCAAGCTGCTGTGGGCTCGTCAGCGTTTCCTAGAGCATTGGTATGTTTTTTGGCTGTCTTGATGTGGATACTGATATTTGAATTTTTTGTCACTTTTGTTATTTACTACAATGATATTTGCTTCTTTAATTTGTTTACGTTCTGGCGCGCATCAAATTCGACTCATTGCAGCATTATTCTCTCAGACATTTATCAAATCACTACCTTTTCATTTCGAAAACGGTTCGAAATAAATTTTATGACTTCAGCGATGACGCTAAGGCGCTACTTTATAATAAATGAAAGATTTGGATCCACCCATGATCCAAGGTTTGACATCGTAGATCCACATTTCATCGCCTATGAAAAGCGTCAACTGACGAATTTAGGGTCGTGTGAATCCAGAAGACTCCATCAAAATTTATTTTTAGAAAATTGTATAAATTATTATCACTGAGAAAAATATTACCTACATTAACTTCTTTCTTTGGGAGAAGGGGGTCCAGAATGTTTATAAATAGATCTAAAAAGTTCGTAATTTTTCACAAAATGGAGGAACTTTAAATTCTACCAAAATTTAATATCCGTTAACGCATACATTTTAATAAATGCATGGTTTCTTAAAATGTAAATATTACACATTTCATCGTAATAAAAAAATGTGTTCGAAGTTTTCTGCGCTGAATTCAAACTTTGATTACTGAATTTGAATATTCATACTACAGTATTTAAAATATTACGTGTATTATATTTAATGACTTTATTGCGAAAAAAGGGTAGTATTTTAAGTTACACATTCCCATCACTTCAGATTCCGATTGAAGAATAATAATGTTATTTTTTTAAATAAAATGTTACATACGTATACAAAATGTTTTACTTGTTACGTTTTCACGAATATTTGGGGCCATTTGTAAATATGACTATACAATGATACAATAGCCTTTTGGACATATGACTGATCAATGATATACAATTAGTACATATGACTTAATAACCCAAACATATCCGACGTGATTATTATGGGAATTAACAGACTTCGAACGCGGGATAGTAATTGGAGTTAGGCCCATGGGACATTCCAATTCGAGAGTAGTTTGGGGGATTCAATATTCCGATATCCATAGTGTCAATAGTGTGTCGAGAGTACCTAATATCAGGCATAACCAGTCACCATGGACAACACAGTGGCCGATGGCCTTCACTTTAATGGCCGATAGCAGCGGCGTGTGTTTAGAGTTGTCAGCGCTAACAGACAAGTAATATTACGTGAAATAGCAGCTGAAATCAATGTGGAACGTAGGCCTGCTATGAATGTATTCGTTAGGACAAAGCTGCGAATTTTGGTTTAATGGGTTATAGCAGCAGAGCCCACTCGAGTGCTTTTGCTAAGCCCTCATCTCCGGGGCTCGTGACCATATCGATTAAACCGTAGACGGCTGGAAAACCGTGGATTGATCTGATTAGTCCCAATTTCAATTGGTAAGAGCTGATGGTAGGGTTCAAGTGTGGTGCAGACCCCACGAAGCCATTGACCGAAGTTGTCAACAAGGAACTGTGCAAGCTGGTGGTGACTCCATAATGGTGTGAGCTGTTTTTACTTGGAAAATAATTTAGAGGAGAAAATAATTGTTATTGAAACATGCTTTTCTTTTCTACATGCTTTTCAGACACAAATTCGGGAACTATTGCTTTTTTTAAACAAAATATATGTACCATGACGTTATTGAAAGAGCCGATGTTTTACAACAGATTTAGTCCAACTTCGATTTTGTAGTTTTTAAAGGTTTACTTAATGCAATTTTCGAAAATACGGAGAGTTTGCAGAAAATGTAACTAGCACAGTATTTTTTACCGTCTTTTGATACATACGAGGAGAAAATTTAAAAACACTGGAGCGCTTTTTTAGAAAAAAACATCTTTAAAAAAAGTAAAAAATACAAAAGCGAAAACAACTCATATTTTTTTAAAAATCAAACATGACCTAATTTCAAGATATGTCTTTAAAGAAGATATTTCATTCAGGGGAAAATCTCTATCTTCAATATTGTGGCTATAGAAGAATCTCCCCCTCCGGAAAATTGCACTTTTGCAATTTTCAAAAATCAGGGATTTCAATGTTTAATAAAAAAATAGGACCCATTTTTCAGAAAATTTTCAAAATGGTTTTGAGGCTTTGTATAATATAGCGGCAAAATTCGAAATATCTATTTGAAACTCCCACAGCTTCGGTTTCGTTCAGATCGTTCAGGGAATATCAGTTTTAGAGAAAATCGGTTGGACGGTTTAGGCACTAGCGTTGACCACAGACGAACTGAGACAGACTTACGTTTTGCCTTCAATTTTTCGGTAATAAGGACTCACAAAACATGGATTCGGCTACATCAGTATAAGAAGGAGTAATTTTTTGTGTTTAAGAATTTTTGTGTCGAAAATTCGCGGTTTTTCTGGGCCCGATTAATTTTTTTTTTCGTATATTCGCAAGAGTAAGAGAGTAAAAGGCTTTTCCTGATCTGAGTGATAACTGACGACCAATGTTCGGATTCCGATGACATGTCATCTTTTCATTGGTGCATTCTAAACGTAACTAACTTGCAAATTAATGTTAATCACAAGATTTCGGTGATATAAGTTATTGGGTCATTTTTACACTTCTGTTTACTTTTCGTGCTTTTTGTTAGTGAAAGCTCCATGAATTTACAATGACAGGCTAAAACGAAATTTTTATATCATCAGTTCATGACGAAAATCACAAATGCAGTGGACTCTATTTTTCTGAATTTCAAAACTACACGGATCTTTGGTAATTTTCTCGACCTTTCAAAACTGACGGTTGGAAGATAGGAAAACATTTCATCCTAAAATAAAAACTATTAAATATCATTTTATCAAAATAAGTTTTATTTAGAAATGTAAAATTCATTGAATAAATAAACACAATCAAACACATTTGTAAATATTTTTAAAAAATTAGGAAATTTTCTTCTTATTTTTCTCATTTTATACGTCGTTTTCTTCTTATTTTTAAGTTATTTTGTAGGTCATTTTTAAAGAATTTTTACATCATAAGAATCTAAACCCTGATAAAGACGTTTGATAAGTGGCGACACATCCTGTTTCTACGCAAAAAATCTCCTGTGGTAGCTATAATTCTGAAGATAGTGTTTATTACCAACACATCGGTTCTAAGGAAGAACGCAATAGGTTAGAAATAAAATGAAATAAAAAAAAAGCAAACGATTTTCAAAATGCTTTCAAAACGGTTTCGCGGCGTCCAGTAATGCTAATAGATGAAGAAACTAAATAAGAAACTAGTGGTACTACAGAATGGCACAGATTTTGCGTAATAAATAGTTTCCGTATCTCTTCAGTCCAGGGTATCAATCTGTTTTTTCCCCACTATCTTCTCAGTTGCCATCTGTTGGCCTCTAAAACATTTTCCCACGTTTCTTCGTTTTTTAGGATACATAATAGTAGAATTGAAATATAAGTTTAAGTATAGTATCTGGTCCTAGTATGTACACAGTTTAATTTTATTAGTGCCGTTTTTAGGAGACAATTGTATAAAAAGCGCTTGTGAAAAAGCATATTTCAAAGCTCACTTTCACCCAAAATATTCGAGGAGTCGAGAAACTTCATAAAAAATAATTTCAAGAACTTGTACTCATAAATAATCTATCTGCAAGAAACTTTCACTTTAACAACCAATTATATGAATTGGGTATGTCAGTGAAAAGCGAGAGATTAATTTTATGTTTGAAGCGGAACTTCATCTAGAAAAGCAGAGCCTTGCAATGTTGTTTGATAGACCGGTGAAAGTCTGAGGGCACATGATGAGGTGGATGTGAATTGACAAACTGGATGTGGAATGGCTTCTCAACCTTATTCTTGGATAGTTTCTTCTCTGGTTAAATGCATGTGCTGTAAATGTTGTCTTATAAAGTTTCTCGAAAACTCAAAAGTTTTTGGTGAAAATGAGCTCAAAATTACGCATTTTCAGAAACTTTGAAACGCCATTTTCTCAAAAGGGCTCCAATTTTTTTCCTTCAAATTTTGTGCGGATAGTGCTAAATGCACTGTTTGAAATGGCATAAAAGCCATTTTGCTGGATTCTTTTGTTTTTTCTTCTTCACAAAATATGCAAATATATTTTCTTTGACATATTTCTCTTGCCGTTAATAGGCACATTTCCTGCGATTTATGTACATTGTTGCTTTTGTAAGCGGAGGGTCTTCAAATGATGTCCAATGAAGTTTTTCGAAAACTCAAAAGTTTTCTGTGGAAAAGAGCTTCAAATTTCGCTTAAACATTTTTTTAACGACTTCGAAGACTTACATAGCAGCAAACTATACAACACCGAATACCACTAGCTACTCGTAGAGTCCATCATATATATATTCTAAAGAAAACATATCACAAAAGCTCCCTGACATATTCCAAATTCACAAGAACATAGTGAACTTGGCATTACATCCATTCCCGTCCATTTTTCTCTTCTATCCATGAAATTCTATTCTAAAATATTACAGATTTCTTCAGCAATCCACTTTCACCTAAGTATTGTATGCAGAATCCGCACCGCAATAGGCTAAAAAGAAAGTTGCCCAGAGAATTTTTCAACCCCCCATAGACCCAAACCTATGAGTCTTTTCTCGTTTAGGACCTATTTAACCCCAAAATCGTTATTTAACTTAAAGTAAAATTTTGTTTACTATGTATCATATAATATATTTTAAATATTCTACATTTAGTGTAATTGTCTTACACGGCTGCAGAGGGTCAGAGGTGAAGCATTAAAAAAAGTAATAATTTAAAAAAGAAGAAGAAGAAGAAGAAAATTGTCTTTCGATTGTTGTTTCGGTTTGAAGCTTGCCATCTTATGCGATAACATGTCAGACGAGAGAGTTGGCGGCGACTCTTCAATAAACAGCAGTAAGAATTAGGGGGTTTATTGCACCGTCTTCATTTGTTCTGTCTTTTATAATGCTTCAGTTAATGAGACTTGTGTATGTTTAAAGAACATATCCACAATATTAGAGTAATTAACGAAACAAATTGACAAAGAGGAATATAATTGCATGAGTGGTATGTTTAAAAAACGAGCAACGATAGAAGCGAGTCACTACGAGTCAATTATACCCCTTTATCCACATGTTACCAGACTTAGTCGTGTCCTTTCACGTCCTATTCATCCCAATCTTAACCGTCCATTCTTTCCTATCTTTTTGTTCTTTCCCAATAACGATGTGTTCATGTCGTTATGGTTCCTTCATCTACCAATTATGACATCTTTAACTTTCTTGTGACACAATGCTTTCATCTATTCTATCGGCCTCCTTTGGTCAACCCTTGTTTATTTCTGACCCTGACACTATTAGGTTTCGAGGGCTAGGGAGTCTTTCCTTATCTTCCTTCCTTATTTCTTTAGAGTGCATGATCCAACAGGGGAAGGTGGGATTCACTAACCTTCGGAATTAAATCCCTAAAGAGTGGATCAGGGGTAGGCTGAACTCCTTAAGCTACGGTGGAAGCAATCTGCCTAAAGGATGGGAACCCCTGAAATAAAAACTCCGGTCTTCCACGTTTGGGGGTTGTGCTGCCAGCTCCCTGCAAACGTAAAACATCACACCGCTAAAAATATCAGTCATATGAATGCCTCGGATATTTCAAAAGTCATCGGCATCGGCAAAGAAAATGGACTCTGAATATTGGTGTATGGAATGTACAAAGCATATCAAACAAACAAGAAGAAGTAATTCAAGAAATGATGAGAAGAAACATAGATATAGCCCTCTGGTCTGAAATAAAAAAGAAAGGCAAGGGAAACGAAACACTGAACAACTTTGTGTACTTTTACAGTGGCGTAAACAAACATGAAAATGCCAAAGCCGGAATTTCTTTGTTATTGGAGAAATATTCGGTAAATGTATAAAAAGTTGGGAGTATATAAAATAATGTCTTATTTAAGTAGTTAAAAATCAGAGGAAAATTCATAAGTGTCAGAGGAATATATAATTTAAATGATGATGCCCCATTGGCTAAGAAATATGATTTTGAAATGACAGTCAAAGAAGCTCTTGATGGTATTCCCAAGTCCCATGAAATAATATTTGCAGGAGATTTTAACGGCAGAGTTGAAAGAGACAAGAACAATAATATATTGTGGGTCAATATGGTGAGGATATGAGAATGGAAAAAGACTTATTAATATTTGTGAAAAGTATGAAATGAAAATTAATAACACTTTCTTCCAACATAAGGATATTCATATATATACCTGGTACCAACATACAAAAAACAAATTCAAATTTATAATAGACCTCTGTGTAACCAAGTAAAATCTTCACTCAGAATACAAAATGTTAGAGTGAAAAGGGGAGCCCAATGTAGCGATCATTGTTTGGTAATTGCTAAACTATTCATACCATTTACATCAAATAACGGATAAAGAAGATAAAGATGAATTTGTCATGAAACCTACCAAATACATATTAAGCAGTCTCTTCAGTGGAAGTACAGCATATCTTTACAGAAAAAGACTTGAAACTTGTTAAATTAACTCTTGAGAACTACACTGCATTTCACTTTTATTTATAACAAAATACATATACATAAACTCTTATTGAACGTCTTTGACGGTCTTTTACAAACACTACATTGCTGCACAGTAAGACAAAAAGGACGAATGAATATGATCATTCGTTTACATACCAAAAACAGATGACGACAGTGTCGGCGCGTTCACAAACCTCAATCTTACAATATAAATGTATATTTCCAACACGCCTCCTTACATTTATATACATACTATCTTAAATTCAGTTAATATTCATCATATTCCTAAAATACACAAACTTGTCTTTACACAAAGCTTTCGTGAAAATATCTGCCATGTTATCATCAGTATTTACTTTGACTATATCAATTAAACCATTCATATACAACTCGTTGACAAAATGATAATGGACTTCAATATGTTTTGAGTTTTTTGTAAAGTTACCATATTTAGCGATACTCAATGCTCCTGAGTTGTCTTCGTACATTACAATCGGTTCATCAAAATTCAAATCAAAAATTTTCATTACATCTTTTAGAAATTTCACTTCACTCGCAGCATCTGATAGCGCAACATACTCTGCATACGTCGAAGCTTTTGTTACACTTGATTGTTTGCGAGACTTCCAAAATACAACATTGTCAAACATACGGATCACATAACCTGTCGTAGATTTACGATCTATATTGTCACCTGCCCAATCTGAATCTACATAACAATCAAGAACTTTTGCATTTTCGTTTCTACAATAATTCAATTTCAGGTTTCTTGTCAAATACAGATATTTTAAGATTCTCAGACAATACTTATAGTGTGTGCCGTCATAACAATTCTGAAACCTGCTCAAATAATTAACAGAATAACTGATATCTGGCCTTGTTCCTGAACTAATATATAACAACGCACCAATCAAATTTCTATACTTTATATCATTACGCAATTCCTGAGTTGGTTCTAATTTCAAGTTAACTTCCATCGGTGTAGCATATAATTTTGAGTCTTTAATCTTGTATTTTTCGGCTAATGAATTAATATAATTTTCCTGACTCAAGCTCATTTTGTTTTTCTTGTATTCGTAATTTATATCAATTCCTAAATAACTTTTAACCTCACCTAAATCTTTCATACTAAATCTATTTGACAACAAATTTTTGATTTCTTTAATTCGACTTTTCTTTACACAACAAATGAGCAAGTCGTCAACAAAAATTATCAAGTAAATCAGGACATTACTTTTTCGCAAAACATAAAGGCAATAATCATATTCACTTCTTTGGAATCCTAAACTTTTCAAGAAAGTATCTAAACACTCATACCAAGCTCTCGGACTTTCTCGTAAACCGTACAGTGCTTTCATCAATTTGCACACTCGATTTGTGCCGTCTTCGTAGCCTTCAGGTTGTTTAACATAAACTTCTGACATGATTTCGCCATTTAAAAAGGCTGTTTCTACATCCATTTGTTCAATAATTAAACCAAAATGACAACAGTATGACAGTAAAATCTTCAAAGTTTGCATTTTGGCTACTGGTGCATATATATCATCAACACATTCCTTTTGTTGAAATCCCCTAACAACTAATCTTGCTTTGTACCTATTATCAAGCTTTTTAGTAAAAACCCATTTAACATCTATAAGATCTTTGCCCTCTGGCTTACTAACTAACTCCCATGTGTCATTTTTCTTCAAACATTCAATTTCCCTATCCATAGCTTGACTCCAGCTTTTCGATTCATTGCTATTAATCGCCTCCTCAAAACTAACCGGGCTATCTGCACTACATACGTTAATATAAATAAAGTTACTTGTATTATCATCCCTATAGCGTTGTGGAGTTTTAACCACTCTACCCAACCTTGTTGTTTTTTCCTTTAGCGCTGCTTTTGGAGATTCGATTTCGACTAACCTTTCTTCGTCCTCGCTGTTATCTTCAGACCCAGTTTCCCAATTTTCACACCCAGATTCATCTAATCTTTTACTCACGGAACCATTATCCTTTAAACCTACACATCTAATATTTTCTTCAACAACCTCTACATGCCTGGCCACAACAATTTTATTATTTATGAGTACCCTATATCCAACGTCACTGTAACCTAACAGAACTCCCAAATCTGCTTTTCTATCCCATTTTGACTTTCTCAATTGTTCTGGTACCCTTACAAAGACTCTACTTCCATACAATTTTAAATGTGTGACATTAGGCTTTTCTCCAAAAAATATTTCATAAGGAGTTTTCAATTCTGCGGTATTTGCAAGACATCTATTTTTCAGATACGCGGCAGCACAAACTACTTCTGGCCAAAACCTATTGTTAACTTTTGCTTCGGCTAATAAACATCTTGACATATCCATGATTGACCTATTGAACCTCTCAGCAGTTCCATTCAACTCATGCACATATGGCGGGCACGCATTTAAAACAATCCCCTTTTCCTTGATGTATTGATATATATTATTATTCATGTATTCTTTTCCATTATCACACCGCAATTTCTTAATCCTTTTCCCAGTAAGATTTTCAACCTCATTTACATACCCAACTAAACAATCATATAATTGGTCTTTAGTTTTAATTGTGTAAACGCGTGCAAGTTTACTATAATCATCAATAAAAGAAACAAAGTATCTTTCACCATGCATACCTACTGTTGAATGTGGCCCATTTAGATCTGTGTGAACAATTTCTAGGATTTCTTTAGCCTTATTTCTGTTGTTTTTAAAAGGAACATTATGCATTTTATTTTCTATGCACACTTTACATTTCATAGGTTCAGACTCGACGTTTTGAGGGATTCCATCTACTAATTGATGTTTGCAAATTTTATCTAAATAATTGAAATTTACGTGCCCCAGTATCCTATGCCACTTTTCCTTTATTGTCATATTTTCTTTATTGCAGAAGTTTACGTTAAATTCCCCTTTGTTGATCACACTTGTCACTTTATATAACCTATCTTGTTTCCATGCAACTGCAATTAAACCCCTATCTTTACTAAAAACTTTTGCGCTGATGCCTTTTGCAATAATATCATGTTTCTCTGTGACTCTTGAAAAACTAATTAAATTCCTATCTAGATCTTTAATGTAAAATACATTTTTCATTTCAACTCGTTCTAATCTGTCAAACACTAAAAAATCGCTAATTACATTACCAACTTTAGTTGCCTTTAAAATCTTTCCGTTCGCGATTTTTACATTAATCGGTTCTTTTAACGTTACGCATTTAGAAAAGTATTCCTCGTTATTAATTATATGATCTGTACAACCGCTATCTAACAACCAATTAATTTCAATCTGACCTGAATCCTGTGTTACACTGTTTACTTCCTTGGCGAAGACCTCTGTCACGAAACTGCTTGCGCCACTTACATTCTGATAAAACTGTTGTTCTCCACGGTTCCTACCACCATGGTCGTCCTGTCGGTAATGTCGGTCTCCTTGCTCGTTCTGTCGGTAAGATCGGTCGTGACCATAGCGACCGCCTCTGGACCCACGTGGTCCTCCTCTGCCTCCGCGATGTCCATTTTCATAACTTTGGTTGACATAACCTCCATAGTTACCTCGTGCTCTTCCGCCACGTCCCCGGGAACCTCGATGATTCTCAGTTTGTCGACATTCCCTCTTGAAGTGTCCTGGTTTACCACATCCGTAGCACACTTTTTGGCCGCTCGCATTAGGTCTCTTCTCCGAGATGAATGCATTTGATTTTACGCCCTCACTGTCCTGGTTCTCCTTGATGCTCTTCATCCTTATTTTTGCCTTCACGTACTCCGCAGTCCGGTCTTCCTTCTTCAAAACATCCACTAGATCTCCGATATAACTTAGTGACTCGGGCAGCGTTTTGAGCATGTAATTTAGTTTCTCTTCTTCGCTTACCTTGGCCCCGGCTGACTTCAGTTCGTTTATGTATTTCTCAAACACAGTGAAGAATTCATTTATGTCGCTGTAATTCTTTAATCTGAGTCCATCTAGTTTGTTCCTGCAGACAATCTGCAACGCTGTTGACTCTTTGGAGTATAGCTCGTCAAACTTCTTCATAACCTCGAAAGCACTTACTTTATCATTCACGAACTCTAGCTGCTTGTTAGTAATTGCACTAAAAATGCAATGCATCGCCTTCAGGTTCTGTTCTTCCCATTCTACGTCCTTGTCTTCTTCTCGCTTCGACCTCGTGGTCACCTCATGGCATTTTTTTAATTTCAAATAGATAGTTAACCTCGTTTTCCAGTTTGCGTAGTCCTCTCCATCAAAAGCTGGAATGTTCAGGTCGTCCATGTCGCAAACTTCCTCGAATCGACGGACACTGGGCTGAACTCCAATATAACCTCTTCAGCAATTCATCTGCATCCGGAAACCACGCTCTGCTACCATGTTAAATTAACTCTTGAGAACTACACTGCATTTCACTTTTATTTATAACAAAATACATATACATAAACTCTTATTGAACGTCTTTGACGGTCTTTTACAAACACTACATTGCTGCACAGTAAGACAAAAAGGACGAATGAATATGATCATTCGTTTACATACCAAAAACAGATGACGACAGTGTCGGCGCGTTCACAAACCTCAATCTTACAATATAAATGTATATTTCCAACAAAACTAAACGTTTGGTTAGGTCTAGAATAATAGATTAAGAGGAAAATAGAGCTATATTTAAAATGGCTTTGTGACAAGAAAACTGAAACAAATTTATAGTACAAAGCAATAAGTAGAAAAGTAAAACAAGAAGTGTTATCAAGGAAGAATAAATTGTGACTCGATAACTGCGATTATAGGATGAAACAAACTACAGAGAAATATTGAATTGAATTGTTGCCTTATTTTACGTGGCGAGACTCGGGCCATTAGGCCCGCTCTTCCGTCTGACCACGCAAAGTTCGCTACGCTCCTTTCACCCACCATCGGAGAAAGGAGGTATTTCTTGGGCGACGAAACAGGCGATTTGAATTTAGCTCAGAGGCGTCATTTAGGCTTGAGGATCTTTTACATGTAAGTAAATCGACTAACATGGGACAGCTGGCTTTACTTCCCCTTCGAAGGCAGGCGTACGAATGATTTTTTCGCCCGTAAACATCCACGGCTTCGATCGGGTTCGAACCCGCCAACTTGGGTGTGAGAGTCCGACACCATCGCCGCCGACTAATAGCAGTTATTGGATCTATAGGTAGACTGTATAGCAAAACAATACGAAATAAAGTAGAAAAAAAGGGAAAACCGGAGAAGAACAATGTGGTTTTACTACAGGTAGATCGGTCATAGACAATATATTTACATTAAAACAACTTATGGAAAAGAGAACAAAGAGAGGTGGGTTTCATTGATTTTCAGAAGGCGTATGACAATGTACCTGTTGCTCGACTATGGGAAGAAATGGATAGACTTAAAATCAGTGAAAACTTAATTGGAGTCAACAGAATCTATATAAAAACAACACCTCTAAGATTAAGATCGGCAACAAGTGTTTTTGGGTCGAAAATATGTGCACACAAGAACACATGGATTGAAAGCGCGACCTCCATGAAAACACTCCATGAAAAGCTCGACCATAACACCATATTGGACATATTTTTGATCACATAGTGTGTAATGCTGCGGAAAGTGGATTTCGTGATTTCAACGGAAATTCAAGTTTTGGGGTCCCCTGATACCGAAAAATGGCACCAATTTTTTTCTTTAAATGTCCTGTAAGAATAGAGTGAAATACAATTACTTACAAATGTGACGTAAGTCCGATTTTCACGGTTAACTCTGAATTTTCGAAAATATCAAAAGTTTGATTTTTTCGGCGACTTTCTACAATTACAGAATTGATGATAAGAGAGTTTTCTTCCAATTAATTTTTATCGTCCATAATTCGTTCTTTCATTAAGGTCATGTATAATTTTTGAAACTTCAAGTAGTTTTCGCGCGTAAAATTGCGCATATTGCGTGCAATATGCGCAATTTTAAAAATAACAAAACTAAGATTTTCATGTAAAGTTTCGCGAAAACTCAACAATTTTCTGTGAAAATGTGATCAAAATTACACATTTTCAGAAACGCTCTAACACGATTTTCTCAAAAACGGTTGCAAATTTGTACTTCAAACTTTTCGTACGAATAGTGCTGATTTACCATTTAGATGACATAAAATTCAGTTTGCTGTAATCTATTGTTTAAAAAAGTATATTAAAAAAAACTGTCACGCCGTTAATAAGCACATTTTCAGCGATTTCTGAAGACTATTGCATTTTTAAGTGAAAGTGCTGCAAATAACTTCAAAGGAAGTTTTCGAAAACTCGAAAATTTTCTGAGAAAAGGAGCTATATATTTCGCATTTACAGTAACGCTTTAAGCGCCATTTTCTTAAAAACAAAATTTGCCTTTCATGACGAGATTTTACTCTTCTTTAATATTCTTAAAGTAATAGTTTGATTTTATTATGAATCCGAAAAATTGAGAAAAAAAGTACTTTGGGCGGGCTATATCTGACAGCTGGCAAGAGTATGTGGCAAGTCCTAATAGTTACCAGACCAAAGAAAATCGAATTCAGGTGATGTCTGGAGAAGTTTAGCGGCCGAAAACTAATACGAGAAAGTCTGTGTCATTCTGCAGCACCACTAGTTATGTATTTGGGACAGGCGAAGATGGCTCAGGGCATTAACTGATGTCACTGCAGTGCTCCTGGCTGGGAGGTCCTTCGGTTCGAGTCCCGACGGTGACAGGATTTTCGACACTAGCTAGAGTGCTGAGTCGAATTCAGGTGATGTCTGGAGAAGTTTAGCGGCCGAATGTTCTCATCAGTAGGTTTCTTCTACCAAATCCAGGAGAATACTGGAGCACTACGCAATCAAAAGGGCCCGCGCGATCTTTTCTACCTCTTCCTCGTCCTATCCTCACCCTTTACATAAAACTTAACTGCACTGCACTACACTACCATACTTGTCGGGAGACCAGCTTAGAGCTTGTCACGGCTGGGTCGGTGACACGCTGGTGGGCGATACCTGGTTGAGAAATATCTCTGCAAGCCGACGTAGGTCGGCACCGGATCTCGCCATCAGCGGGAGAAGTCAACCGCCAATAAGCTCTACATAATGCAATAAAAATACATACTCTACACTTTTGGGACTAATGAATTTAGCAGTTGACGAGTCCGGAATCACTACTCAATCAATTTTATTTTGAGACGATATTATCAGCGTATATAATGCACATTTTCGAGAAGTTGCGATAATCGGGTATGTCTGTTAGCACTCCGCCTTCATTATAATGGGTTTATTTTTTGACGGATAGATGGCGGTATGTACTTCGCTCTAGGGTCACCATGGATCAGATGATGTTTCCTCCGTTTCCTTCTGTTCCTCCCTTCCTCCTTGGCAGATCTGGTCATCTCCGTTTCCTCTGATCGTGTTTTGACAAGTACAGCAAGTGGGAACTGAGTACCGGCGGCCTGGCCTGTATAATTTTATTTTCCCTCAATTCATTTTATTCACATTCCGAGGTGAAAGTTGTGGATTTTCATGCTTGTTCAAACTTTATTTCAAAGGAATGTATGTCTTGAAGTAATGGAATTCTGTTAATTCCGTACAACATGGATGACCGCGATTTATTGTGTTTAGAAACTGGAAACCAAACCGAAGTTACTGCTATTCTGAAACGTTTTTCAGAAAAAGTAAGTTAGAATATTTTCTATAAAAGTAAGAGCATTCATCCGTATATCGAGTTCCACCACTATAAGAACTAGCAATTAAATTTTTTTCTGGTGTATTCTTTCTTTCCCATTTACCTTTGGAAATATTTATTACAGCACAATAAAACGTTCACTTTTAATGAATTAAATGAAAATGATAAACGCGGAAGACTGTGGGACATACTGCAGAGGAAGTTGGATAATGCTGAAGATTCTGCATGTCACATACATGCTCTCTCTTGTATTCGAATTCTGAGGTAAAACAGTTAAAAGCACTTAATGTTTGATCACCGTAGCCTGTTAACACCATAGTATATTGCAAATTAAAATTGCCTTTTCTTAATTGTGAGATTCTACTTTAAATATTTAACAATTTATAAATTATTCCTATATTTCAGTCGTGAAAAAATACAGTTAGATGACCTTATTAGTGAACAATGGTTAGAGACTTTGCTTAGTCTTGCAGGTCTATTATCTCAGGAAGAAGCTATGACTCGAATTAACCAACCATTGACAGATTATGAAGGTATGGCGAATACGTTTGATTGATTCTAGATTCTGAAATAATGAATATCATAAGTTTCCTGCTGTATTTTATTGATGTGTAGAATTATAACTAGAATGATGTGTCATTCTTCACTTGTGTATAAGCCTGATATATCATTCTACTTTTTTCAAATAACGAGCTAATAACCTTGTGTAGCATAAATTTCCATTGTTTATATTTCAGTTGTACTAGAGGCACAGAAATGTTTGTGTAATATTGTATTTAACAGTAAAGTAGCTCTGGCAATGAGTTGCAAGAATCACACCATTGAAGGTGTTGTTATGCGAATGAGAACATACAGAGATCCTGATATACCATCTGACATTAAATATTTTGATATGAGATTACTTTTTATAATTACTGCATTGTGTTCGGAAGTTCGTCCTCGATTAAATGAAGAACTTCATGGGTTAACATACCTAATGGAAACTTTAGATCTAATTCTAAAGGAAGCAAGTGGTGAAGAGCACCATTATGAAAGAGGTGCTGCATGCAGTGATATTCATGTAATACTCTCTGTGAGTATCTTTGTTTCTACACATGATACTTGTGACTTTAAGGTGTTTACTACTAGTATTGTTTTCTGTTATGTAGAGGTTGTATATCTTTTAACCTGTTTCAATTGCCATCCTAATGATTATGAAATCTAATTCACAAAGTTCATTAACTTGTTGTTAAGACAATAAGATAATTTTTATTTTTGAAAACGTGTAAAAATTTTCATGTCATGCTCCTTAATAAATTGTGAAGCTTGAGAATGGATTTTCTCTATATAGGTGTATTCAAAACCGTCAGTTATTGAGCTCAGTTACCCTTCTCTCTGTGATCTTTATTATTTTTAGTTTTTGTGTAGAAGAAACTTGTGTAGGGTAGGGTTTGTGTCGTGGAAACAATATTTTGTTTATTTTGAATGATGTCCTTCACAGATTGTTTCAAGGGAGACAATAGGGCAGGCACAGTGTGTGACATTTCGTACAAAAATTTTGATTGGTTACTGAAAATGACATTTTCTTTTAGGATGAACATATTGGGTTGGCTTGTGAAATTTTAAAAGTTTTATTTAATCTTACTCTGCCACCTGGAAATGTTATTCCTCCGCTTGACAATTCACATGTGGACGAAGAGGAAGAGGCTCATTTTTTGAGATTGGTGTCCATTTTGCATGATCTGTTGTTATGTGATGCTACATCTCCAGAGAAACAAAAAGAATTACAAAAGTAAGTGAATATTATTTTTTAACATTTTATTTAGGGGAAGTGTGCACCATCTTGGGTTTATTCGTAATCATTGTGATGTGGTCTTTTTTTCCCTTACACTTTGATTTCTTGCATTTAATTTTATGCATTTATATGCAAACATTTATTTTTGTATTGTTTAATAGGACTAACCGCAAGGTTCACATAGGTAGGTGTCTGTTGAGGGGTTGTTCATAAATTACAGTGTGCTAAAAAAGGGGGGTAGGAGATTTGAGTGTTCTGCTGCGTTACATAGGGGTAGGGTGTTTTAGTTAAGTGTTTCATAACACAAATATTTTTTTCTCCAATTTTCAATGTTTGCTGAATTTTTTTTTTACACTTATACTGAAACATAAAAGTTAACTAATTGAAAAAATGTATAAATTGTTACAATAATACTTGTTGCAATAAACAGAAGTATTTTTCAATCAATAGTTTTTGATTGAATTTGTTAGATTACAAAGAAAGTATTCAAAACAGATCTATTGTTTATTCTAGAATCCAATTAAATTGGCACAGTAGAGTCTTGCTCATGTACCATCAATGACAATGTGTGCACAGCTTGTCAGAAATTTTCTCATCTATGCTTCCTTCACTCAGTTGTCTTCAGTCTCATTATTAGGTGCAGTCAGCATCACTAACTAATTTTTGAAATATAAGAAATAAAATTAATGCAAATTGTTCTTACTATAATTTATTTTTACTTGTAAATGAGGGGACAGTTGTTGTTGCAAGGGATATAATTATTTAGAGGGGGTTCAAGCATGTATTAAATCTGCAATATAGGGGGAGAGGGAGATTCAAAATACTCCAAATTTGCTTTATCCAATGTGGGGATGGAGTGTGAGTCATGGTGAACTTTTGTTTTGGAAATGATATGATGATGAAAACCATGAACCACCATTCTTGTAAACATGTCTCAAACTTTGGTTCTACCCATGTTCCGATGAGATCTTTCTCTTTTCTGTTGAAGTTTTGAGAGGAACCCCTTACAATTCTCTGAGAATGGTGTAGAGAACTGAGTTCTTAAATACTCTAACAGAAAAGGTTGCTTTGTCACGACATACTCTAGATGGAATCAGGTAGTTAGGCTTCTGTTAGGATTTGTTTCAAATGAGTTAATTTTAGTTTCTCAAGGGTATTCATTTTATGTAATACCTGTGGCTAGTGATTTCTATGTGATTTGCCTGCTTCTATATTACCATTGTCTTGAATAATGGAAGGAACATGCAGGCAGTTAAAATTTAGTATACGGTGTGCCCTTAGAGAAGCGTGGCAGCGGGTGCTTAAGTCCTAATTACTGTACGTGCTCTAATAGAAATGAATAAAACTTATGGATAGGCGATTTTCAAATGCCTATCACCCTTCAAATGCTTTGTCCCCGCCACATTGTAATGCCAATTTACTTTCAAAGGCAAGTTTTCTCGCTTCGCACGCCTGGATCCAAGTCGCGGCAAGGCTCGAGCCTTCGGCCCTCGTGTTCACTATAAACATCCTGGAGTCTATCCAACGCATTATTACCAATTCACTTTTATAAGACATAACTCTTCAAGAAAGCCTCCAGAATTCTAACTGCCTAGATAATGACGGAACGGCACGTAGTGCCGGTTTAAACGACTTCCTTAGGTTGTACCCTATACTACATTTCAACCTCCTTAGTTGTGTTCAGTGCTTGCTTTTTGAATGTGCTTAATATAACTAATCCCCTGCATTGCTTGTGGACCTGCGTATGATTTGTTGTCATGTGGTTGAATGATGTTGATGATGAAATGAGATGTAATGAAATTATATTTTGTATTAACCAATTACATAGCATTGCCTGGATATTTATTTATTACATTCAACTGTTAAGTAGCCCCACTTGCCTTGTAGAATTATGAAAGAAAAAAATCACATTAATGTAGTTAAAAGAATTCACAATGACACAGGTACAAAAACTGTTTTTCATTGTTATGACAAGAACAGTACTATGTAATTCTTCCTTACTTTACAACATTGATTAACTATTGTTATTGTGATATTCGTACTATTTTCTTTTCCTCTTTTCAAAAACAATTTATTTTTGTGTGTAGCCATACAGTCAACCTTCTAGTCAGCATCCCCAGCAATTGTTTTGAAGAATTGATGACTCCTATACAACCAGATGGTGTAGACCTCCCAAAGGATATGGAGTTTGATGGAAGGAACATGCAGGCAGTGGCTGTCCTCCTTCGTTTCCTTGAGAAGCAATTAGATTGTTCAATGCAGGTGAATTTCTATATATAATTAGACTTGTGTCTTACTGCCACTGTTTGTTACTTTCTTAATCATCTACTCAGTGCTGACTATTTTGGTTCAATTTTTTCCGTATTTGATATTCATGACATTGCTTACTTTGATTTATACAGGGAGCAAGAGGTCAACATGAAACATTATCGCCAATTCTCACTGTATTGGTGAAGGGTTCAAGAGGACATCGTGCGATGCGGAAATACCTCCGCCAGCGTGTATTACCACCTTTAACTGATGTAATGTATCGACCCGAAGAAGGAAATAAGATTCGAAATAAGCTATGCAGACTCTTGACTACTCCAAATTCTCAAGTTTCTGGGCTAGTTGCTGATTTTCTATTCGTGCTTTGTAAGGAAAGTGGTGAGTTTTTAAAATTATTTCTAAACACATTTATGTATTTCTTTGTTTCTTAGTGTTCGTCCAATAAACACTGAGCTGTTTCTAAAAATCATCTCCAGAATTCAAAATTTTATATTGAGAGTGGAGTCATTGTCTGTGAGGTTAGGTAGCCTCTATTGACAGTATTTGATGCATAATGATACTATTTCCTTGAGATTTCTCAGTGAAATGAATACAAGTGTTTCAATAACTCAAATGTGTAATGAAAATGGGGGGCAATTTCGTCCTAATATCTTGTGGAAATGGTGTGTGGTGACATGTAAATCGCAATTTTGTCTATGTGATTTTTTTGTGTCTGGTAGCTGTCGAATAGAGTTAGTTACATTGAGAAGTGGTTAGCTATGTTGCTGTCATACAGTTAAATTTCTTGCATTTTTCAGATTTTTGGTGATTTGTATTTTTGAGTGTCTGTGCTACGATGGTAAGAATGTGGCTTTTTTTTACACTTTGCGCCGAAGGGGGTGTTTGGCTGTCATTGAATGGGTGCAAGAACGTGGTGTGATTGCTGCATGATTTAAGTGTCTTGTGTGTAAGTGTCCTATGAGCTTGGCCAAGCAAAAGTAGTTGTGTGTTGGTTTCGAGTGGAAGTGTAGCAAGGGGCCACTCTTCATGTGTGTAAGTGTTCCTTGCGGAAGGGGTCATGGTTTATGGGAAGAAAGTTGAATATGATTCAGGTATTAGTAATGACCTATCATTGGGTTATAACACTGTCAGTCAAACTGCCATAAAAATCGCCTCTTGGTATGTTTCATTTATTTCTGTCAGACCGCTTAGCGTAATTTGAGGGAGGGCTTAAGGAGACCACTTGTCCCCTTTCCCCTCCCCTCCTCCCTCTTCTCCATCCCCTCCTCCTTTCCCCTCCCCTCCTCCCTCTTCTCCATCCCCTCCTCCTTTCCCCTCCCCTCCTCCCTCTTCTCCATCCCCTCCTCCCTCTTCTCCATCCCCTCCTCCTTCCCCCTCCCCTCCTCCCCCTTCTCCATCCCCTCCTCCTTCCCCCTCCCCTCCTCCCCTCCCCCTACCCCCTCCCATCCTCCTCACCTGAGAGGGAGAAGTGATTAATGAAAAATTGACGTTCTCACAATATTTTTTAAATTAATTGTTTTGTGTTGGAAGTTAATTGCTAGTAAACACTGTATTTATGAATGTCATTTAATTCATTTTGTTTGTTATTGTAAACAATCCCTAGTTACAATTGCTGTGACTTGAAGATCAGTTCCTTGGGTTTTTTGGTTGCGAATTAGTCTCTTGTCCATGCAAATTTTTGACAACGATGACGCAGTTTCGTGCTGAATCTGTTTTTTCACCCAGGGGTATTAGCCCTGGGTGATGTGAAATGATTATGATGATGAAAGATGAAATGGACTGTCACAAACATACAGAGATGCACACACATACTCAACCATGCCTGCAGCGAGACTCAAACCTGTGGTCCTTTGGTCCAAGACCGCCACAGGACTACTCCCTTAGTAATCTTGGCTACCCAAATCAGCAGATCAGCTGTATATAAATAATTTAACATCATTTTTGGATAATTTTATAAAATTCAGCTAGAGTTCAATTTAATAGCTCATTTTTTTTATCCACAATAAATGAATAAATCATCATTGTTCTTGCATATTTTCATTTCACAATTACCATATTTAACTGATTATATGATAACCTCCCTGATTTTGAAGAGGCATCCTGGGAATTTTTAAAATTTGTAACCTATTCTTACTATTGAGAGAAAATAGTCACAAATACTAATTGTCGAATTTACTAGAAAATTGTCTTGATGAGAATGTTAAAACATTTTGCCTGAGATATCATAATTTTATTGTACCTTAAAACATCATTAGAGCCCAGAAGTTCAGGCATTTATTTTCACCAAAATGGGCATGCCAAAAGGCTGCTGGGCATGCAAAAATTGTAGCTGAAATAGGGGTGCAAAAGGCCATGTTAGCAATGAAAATCACAATTTACAATGAATTATTATTAAAAATTAATAATTAAGATTATTCTTTTTTTACTCTAACTCGAGAATTTACATCAGCAATTGCATGAAAGGAATTATATTTACTTGATATTAATTGACCATCTGGTATGATGACACTCAGGCATTGGCTCTGTGAAATGCTTTTGTGAACTCCCTTCGGAATCTTGAAATGACGTAACTGAAAATGTGATTGTAGTTTTTGTTTTTTGCCATGGTGTAGCCCTGAGAAGGGGTGGCCAGCACTGAGAAGGGGTGGCCAGCACTGAGAAGGGTTGCATTATGTATCAAGTAAAGAGATCTCTGCCCTCTGCCCATGAGATCGGAGCACATAGGATGGGATTACTTGTGAGTAACCCAAACCCAATGGCATCAATGAAAGAAATCCAACAATCTTCACTGGTATCACCTTCCTTCACTTAGATTATTTTACACTACGTGGAGCCTCCGCTTACAGAGGACAAAACTTGACAGTACTTTTGTGTTGTCCAGGCTTGCTGTTTTCCATCATATTCAAGATCAGTGCTATGACAAAAAAGGCAAAGTGCTAAAAATAGGCATCAGAAGCTGAAATAGTCAAAAAATGGGAAAATGAAAATATTCTAAGAATGAAATAATTCCAGAATCATGATTAAGTGATACCTATTGTTAAACATCATAAAATCATAATAATAAAAAGGCATTTTGCCAAACTTTCAGATTCTAATCGCCATCATTGTTGTCAGTATCATCTTTATCTTCTCATGGATTGTCTGTTTCTTTCTGGTCCTCCTCCCATACTGAGTAGCTCTTTGACCTCGAAGCTCCCCTGAATGCCGTGGGCTTTGAATTTGCTTCCTTAGTCTGTGATCTGATGCCACCTAAGAAATTCCCTTCTCTGTTACCAGATTTTCTTCCTGAAGGGCATCTTGTCAATGGTCTCTTAATTCTTTGACAACTATTAACTTTAAATTTGCTTTGTTTAAATTCTCATGATTCAATTCTGAACTACGAACCCAACTGTATGGTACCTTATTCTGTGGGTGACATGGGAGAGAGTGAAGTTACCAACATTTAAAAATGACTTTCTAAGACTTATTTTTTTAGTTATCTTGTCTCCGTTTGGAAGTAGAATGTGTACCTTGTCAATGTGCTGTTTTTCTGTTCTATCTTTCCAAATGCAGATTTGCACTCACCTGGGCATCTGCGCAGCGAGGCCCACGTCCCAGATTGGGGAGTGTGCAAATAGGGTTGCCATATGTCCAGAAAAAGCAAGATAAGTCCTCAATTTCAATGTGTCTCGCTGCCCCCCCCCCCCCCCCCCCCCGATTTTTCTTTGTTGCTGCCAAATGTGAAATTTCCTCTGATTTTACTGTGTTTATTCCACACTACTGTATAAAAAAAACAACTGTGTTTTGGGAGTACTTGCAAACTACGTCACTGTCACAGAAGACATGCAACATAAGAGAATGCAAAGGATTAATTCCTTTGTTAAGCAAATATTGTTTTTTTTTTGGTCATTTTATGATGCAATCTGAGAGCTTAAAAATAGATAAAGAAAGGTACTCTGTATTTTGAATCAAAGTGCTTGTCTTTCTCCCAACAAGTTATTGCAAGAGAATCTGGAATGCAAAGGCAAAAAGGGCTCTGTCGATAGCAGTGTTTTAACATTGACCAAAGTAAAGCTTTATTTAATATGTTACTTAAACACCCTCAAATTTTATTAAGAATTTGTGCAATGTAATTTATCTTGATTGTCTGTTTAGTTGTTTATGTGAAATACTATTTCCTTGTTGTAAGATTTACTTGATGTGCTATTTAGTTTCATAAAAATAAACAATTTGCTTTGAAATATATATTTTGGAGGTCATGAATTCCATTGTTATACTTATGGCAACCCTGTCTGCACGACCTCGTTAAACAAAGTGTAACAAAATATCTGCAACTCTTTATTTTCATGTTGCATTTCACTTACAATGCCGTTTGTTTAAGATTCTCTCATTACCTGCTGTATAAAAATTATTGGTCTGTGTTGCTTGGCTAATCCGCGATGGATACCGCAAAGTTTTTGGCATTTTGGGGCAAAAACATCCCCAAATCTAATTTGGAATTATAAAAACACCTTATTGCTGTAGAAGATTATTGTTAGGTCAGCAACAGTTTCTTCACATGGAGAGGCAAAACAAGTGTGAAACAATTCTGAGTGGATTAATCTTAATCAGCAAATATGAGAGGAAGTTTAAGTTTCAAATGAAATATTTAGGTAAATGCCTTGTCTTATCTAGACAGAATATAGTTGTGGCACAACTTTCTGAACTCACAAAGCAAGCATCTGTGTACAAGGGAAATTGACAGTGTTATGAATAGTTAAGATAAGTTGGTAGAGAAAGAAAGTTAGTAGTTAAGAAAAAAAAACCCACTCTTAAGACTTGTATTAAAAATAAATTTCTCGTAATGTGACTCCCTTGAGGTCTCCCCCTAAAGAATTCCTTCCTCAAAACTGTAACTTTTAGCATTAAGCTCCGTATTTACCCGGTTGTAAGCTGACCTTTCTCCCCCTTTTTTGTAGTTCAAAAATTGACTCTGCTTAGAATCTGTATCATAATGTTGCTTTAACGTAGCTGACACAAGACATCTGTTAAGTTATCTATTTGTTATTGGGCACACAGTTGACATGGTAGAAAGTATGGATAAAACCCGCATGAAGCCACCTCATATATTAATTTGAAATATGTAATTGTCTGATTAAAATTTCTAAGTGAGATATGGGTTAAAGCGGTGTTGCCTTACTTGCAACACACACGGGTTTCCAGCCACCAAGCTTGCGACCAACCCCAGCTGTCATTCGTTCTTTTTCAGTGATCTCGGGCTAGTCTATCGCAAGTGTGTGCTTGGATAGATGACGCTTGATAGAGTATTCCAATAGAAATTGTCACAAGGGCTCTCAATTGCCGTTGACAACAGTGAAGATGACTTCCTTTTCATGGACAAAAGTGACAAAGTCAAGTGAGGAATCTGAGTCTTCTGATGATGGCGTTTGAGCTAATGATCTCTAAATTGTATAGAAATCAGTGGTCTGAGTGCGTTAATATTCATATTTCTTATGTTTAAATAAATTTGTTTTTTTCCCGTTATTTTCTTTATTATTTCTTGGGGTCTGCTTACAATCGGTGTCTGCTTATAATTGAGTAAGTGTGGTAATTAAGGTGAACTATATTGTAAGCCCTCAGTGCAAGGGTAGCATATGAACCAAACTTTAAAAAATGTGAAAATGTTAAAGAAAAATAATTTTTAAATAAGGTAGGAGGAGACTGGGTTGAACAAGCTACAAATCATGAGTACATTATTTGAATGGCTCATTAAATTATTGTAAAGCATACTTTTAGGTTGCATTTAAAAAATATTTGAAATAAATGATTTGTTTAGCACCCACATGTATTGTTTATGAATTTTTAATGTAGATTAGTTAATACGTTTGATTAAAACTTTTTTCATGTTGGTGAAATTTTGTTTTAGTGTCCCGGATGGTTAAGTACACTGGATATGGCAATGCCGCAGGGCTGTTGGCAAACAGAGGTTTGCTGCTGGGTGGCAGCAGTAATTCTCGAGGCTCTGGTTCTGGGCCTGGTCGCTATTCATCTGATAGTGAGGACAGTGAAACTGAAGAATATAGAAATTGGCGGGATCAGTGAGTTTTTAGCATTATTACAGCATTTATTATTTTAGTGGTAAATGGAAACATTGTGAATTCTCAAGTATTTTGATATATTAACCCAAGATCGCTCAAGGATGTCTTTTCATAATTCTTGAGATTTCTTTTTGCAATGTTCTTTGGTGAGTCAAACGAAAAAGAGAATTTGGCTATTAAACGTGCCACCATGGGAGAAATTTTTGGTGTTCTCATAGTCCTCATAGTGTAGCGGGTTTCTAGCTGTTAAACACATCGAGTCATTTGAGATTTATTGCCATATAAAGAAGGTACAGGAGAACTATGTTTTGAAGGTTTCTTATTCCGAGAAGGAGTTTGCGTTTGTTGCCGCTTTTGGTTTTTTCTTTTTTCTGCTGTTTATCTGGTTGATGTTACATTCCTTAAATTTAAAGTACATTGTAATTTGTGGGGGTACTTTACATGACGCTCCAATAAATGTTTGAAACTTTCTCAAAAAAGGTACCAATTTTGTTCTCCCTTTTAAATAGAATTTCATTCAAATAATATCCACTAGTAATATGCAAATTTCACAAACACCGTGGATTAGAATTACAAAGGATCAGCCAAGAATTGTGGAAGTCAAGAGACCTCAATGATATAGAATTTGGAAAGACATTTGGATGATGAAAAAGTATGTTCTTCCACAAGAAAATTTTGCAGACACAGATTCCCCAACTGAAATGCAACAGCAAAGATTTCAAAGTAAAAGGAAAGGACTTGAGAGTCATGTTACGTTTTCTATAGGTTAAACTGAGTAATGGTTAACAATCTGAAATATTATAAGGATTGAAATTATTATATTTTATAATATTTAGATTAATATTTTTGTAGTGTGTATAGTTTTATTCCTATTGGACTTGTTGTGTTATTCACGAAAAAGCGTCTTCACTTGTTTCACATTTGCCTTTTTTTCAGTTTCCATTATTTTGCCATTACGGAATAACATTGGATATTATAATATACACATTATATGACTATTCATCTTCTTTTACCTTTTCCCATTACTATGGCATCAGCACTAATGGGTGTGGGCTAATTTTTATTGATTCTTGCACACTCCATTCTTATACAGATTTGGTGAATGTTTTACACCCAGATGCCATTCCTGATGCCAACCAGAAGGGACTCACAAGCACATTACACATAGACAACATGCACATTTACAAAACAATGCGAGATTCGAATCCATGATCCTTCAGTCCAAGATTGCCATGGCACTACTGCGTTAGCGACCACTTATCTCGGCCACCAGATTGGCATATGCATTATATATGGTTTGTTAATGAAATGACACCTTTCTTGTCCATGTATTCATAATAAGCAATAAATAAAACCAGTTTTTTTGGCCTTCTGAAAAATGTTCATTTTGGCACTTAACCCTGTATTTCAACGGTACATTTATATATGCCAGTGATGATGAACTATTAAAATGAAATTTTATAAAATAATCAATTATCAGATAAAATAATATACTGATTTCTGACTGAGGCATCTGATTAAACAAGAGAGAATGTTATCACTTAGAAACACAATGCATGAGATTTTGAAGATATTTTTAAAACTATTCTGTTGTGATTCAGTTCCAGCAGTAAATTTTGTGAAAAAATGACAATTTTGGTTTCATTCTCATTATTATGACTGCTCCTCAATCTATCTGTACTATTAATTAAATCTAGATTATACTAATAAGTCTGATTTAAAGCTTCTTTGATTTAATCATGGAATCGTTTCATGTACTGTGTATTACTATTATCACTGTTTTGTAATTAAGATGCCTGTCTTCGTTCTTTAGAAAATTGCAAATAATTATGTGAATAGATGCCAGTTAAATTGCTTTGTTTTCTTAGGATTAATCCTGTCACTGGATCATATGAACCTCCAAGGTCTGATCCAACAATAAATATGAGTGAAGAACAGAAGGAGTATGAAGCTTCAAAACTACTAGATATGATGGACAAACTGTCAAGGTATGTCTTATTAGAATTGTATGAATCATCTTTTGCTGCCTTCCTCCTTGAAAGCTTCAAAGAATGTTATTTACAACTATAAAAGTTGTCACTTTTATAATCGACTATTATACATGTTTTGTATATTAAATTTAAAGATATTTAATAATATGCCACTATTTTTCTTATGATGAGTTAAAAAGTCATGGAAATAATTAAATTGGAATAAAACATGGAAAAAGTATTTTATGTTCTACATTGTATTAACACAAATTCTCAGATTACTTCACAAAATTTAAGAGATCTTTCTTCTCTCAATGCGTTGCCCTGATTACTTTCGGGAAATGAAGACTGGAATTTTCAAAAGGTATTTGAGCGCCAAGGGTACCACTTGCTGTTTAATGCAAAATTATGAATTAAAACGTGATTCAAAAATTAACATCAAATTCATAATATTGCATGAACTGAATACTCCAGACACCTGAATCTCCCATGAAGGAAAGGTGCTTTGAGAATATGTTGACATATACCAACATATAACATGACGTAATGTGAAGGGTAGTTGAAACAAAATGGTGGCTTCAGTTATGTTCTCCATGGAAGAAGAGCAAACAGTAATATGATTTTTCTGGTCAGAAGGCATAAACATTTCTTACTTAGAAGGTTTGTGTAAATGTTTGGCGATAACAGCGTTAGCAAAAGAAGAATATATGGTTTGGTAGATGCATGCCTTTAGAAAATATATAGATCTCAGATAAAAATAAAAATATAAAAAGATAGATATCAGTCATGAGCAAAGCTCTGGTCAATCCAGCAGTTTCCTTTCAACCTTCTGTCAGAGAGTTCATTTTCGCTCTCTTCTGGAATATTAGTGGGCTGATTTTGGAGCACTTTTAGGAAAGGTGTGAAACAATGCATAGTGCCTGGTACAGCATAATGTTGGAAAAGGAGGTAAAGCCATCTATCTGTGAAACTGTCTCAGAGAACTTATATCAAGAGGTGTTCTTTTCTTTCACGACAAGCTCATTCCCTTACTACTGCTCCAACTTTTAATCATTGAAACAATCCTAAAACATCCTCATACAGCCTGGATATTTCTCCTTCGGATTATCATGCTTTGATAGGACAGAGATTTGAGACTGTTGACAGCAGGACAAAAGCGGTGCATTTTTCATTGATAGCTCGATCAAAAAACACGTTTTTTTCTTGAGGAATAAAAAAGTGTAGATACTGTAGGCAAATTATATTTAGAAGCAAAGAAATTTTGTAAAACAAGACATACATTTTATATTTGTTGAAATATATATTCAGAAATATTCAATTGCTTATCCTTTTTGAATCATTCTCGTAAATATTTTCAGAGATTCTTGTACAAATAGCGATGCCATTATCACACATGTAATATCTTGAAGTTTGTCATGTCACTGTTATTTATTGAAGTGTCCCACAAAATATTTAATTAATCTATTTTGTCTCACTAAAAAAAAGTAATATGTTTTAGCATTAATACATTATAAATTCCAGTCATGGAATGTTGTCCATACTTTTTTTCTTTTTTTGTTAGAGAATAGTTCCTTACTTTGAGCATTATATTGAGTACATTATACTTTGTGTTATTTACGTTGTGCATTATTCCGTAAACATGCCAGAAAATTTATTTAGAAACAACAAATATGAATATGTATAGACAATTTAAGAAAATGACTTTATATCTGGAGCAGTTAGTTATCAAGAAAAAATATTCGAGAAATCAGATGTACTAATTAAAATAAATAAAATGACTGCTATAATGTTTGCCTGCATTAATAACAGTTTCCTAGAGTACTGTGCCCAAATACGTAATAATATGTAGTTATGTTCCTGCTCTTGTTGGCTTCTTCATGGACCCTGCCATGAAACTGCACTTACAAGTTATGTATGCATTGAAGATGGCATATTTGTGATCAACTTCAAGCCTGACAACAAGTAAATGGACAAATAAAAGCATACGCTTTCCAAGTAAATGGACATTTTCAATTGCTTAAAAACAAACAAATTTGTCTTCAATTCTAATATTTGTAATTGTTCGCTGAAGCAACTTACATGGACACACTCATAGGATTCCTCACATGCACCGTTATATCTGCATCATGGTTTCTTAAAGAAATTTGGAATATATGCACTATGGATAATTTCAGGAAATAAAATAATAAGTCTGTGACTTTCAGCATTTTTTGTATTGATGTTATGTATATTGGTATACACACACAATTAGTGTAGTCTTGTTTTCAGTGTTTGATAAATTTTATTAGACTTCTGTGGGAATTTTTTGCAGGGGTGGAATAGTACAGCCATGCCGTATTGGTGAAGATGGTCGTCCAGAGCCTGTTGAACATGTGTTAGAGCTGGTAGAAAGTTTACCACGACAGCAGATTCGTCCTCATCATGCTATGGGTTCTGATGAAGATTCTGATTAAAGTTACTTGTATTGTTTTCTAACCTTGATGCAGAATGGTGTGCTGAGAAGTTGCACCTCATAGTTCATTACATTAATGATAGTTATTCCAATGATTTGAGTATAGTGGTATATACATCACTGTGCCTGTTAGTGACATGTCCTGCCAGGTTAGTGATTCATGATAATTCTTGAAAAATTACTGCCAAGTAGAAGTGGAATTCTGTGAGAATTCATGTGCTACCATTTTACTGGCTCACAAGAGCTGGAGAATGCAGTTTGTCATTCTAGTCAGACTTGCGTCATGCACTGTTTTATATTTGAACACCGCTTTTAAATACATAAGAACTGGAAGACTGTCTTGAAGATGTATACTGTTTTTTTGTTTTTATGTCTTTGCTTTACCTAGGTGTGTCAATGTTCGTAATATTAGACCAAGGCATGTTACATTTGTCATGGGTAGAATGGAAAGTAAAAACAGGATAATGAAGTTTCAATGTAGGCTTGTAATTATTTTATTTTATTTTATAAGAGTTCTTGAAAGTATAGTGTATTTTTTGTCCTTTTAGTTGTGAATATCAATTTCTCTATCCATGTGTGTTTCTGTGCTCATCGTTGACAATGGTTTGTAATGAGTATTAACGTATTCTCATATTTTCACCAATAATATATTTCATAAAATATTGTGACTATTTTAGAAATTCTTCACATACAATAGATTAAATCTCCAAAATGTTGAACCTGCTGAGAAGAACATGAAAATAATAGTTAAAGTCAAGAATGAAGATACTTTTCCAAAATCCTGAATTTGCCCTTAAGTTGTGAATGAAGATATATTTTAATTTTATTCCCCCCCCCCCTTTTTTTTCTTGATCTTTAATGCTGATTTTGTCAGTCTTTTATTTGACATGTTGACTGCCATGTGACTGCTGGCAGTTGCAGCTGTGAAGAACCCTTGCAGTTGTGTAGTTGTGAAGTTGCAGTTGTGTAGAACCCTGTGTGTCAGGCAGCGACCTCTTGTTTTGCCAACATGAGGCTGCCTGCAGCTATGCAGCATCCTGCTTGAGTTACCACTGCGGCCAGCAGCAGCCATATGACAATTAACGTATTAAAGCAATTTCTGAAAACAATATTTGGTTTTGACTTTCAGTTTTTAATCTTAGATCATTGTTGGAACATAATATATCTTCAATCTTTTGACAGTACAAACGACATTAGTGAAGCCTTTTTGTAGTAACATTAAAAAGTTGAGTGACAAATTGTGGTCGGTTGGACGGTGTTCTGATGAACTCAGCTTTTCTCTCATTCAAAACTGTCAAACTTTTCATTGGGTAGTTTTGATTACATGTAGTCACCTCATATTTGGAATGTTAATTCCTTTTTGTGCTTATTCCCCTACTAGCCTTATTATGATTGTTTTTCATGAGATTCTGTCAGCTTTAATTCTACAACAATTCAACATACTATTGTATTCCATTTAATGTGTAGTTACATGTTTAATATTTATCACAAAATATTCTTTTAATGTATGTTTTGGCATGTTGCTGTCTGGGAGCATTGTAAACAGTATCATTAAATTTAAATTGTTAAAAGTGTTTGGCTACTGATATATGAAAAAAGTGATTTGTGATCCAACAAATCAAATTAGATGATGCTGGTTTTGAATGCTCTGATTTTTACCATGCTTGTGGCTGTGATGTACTATATATGTTAATATTGTGTGAATAATTACTGTTGTGCTGTAGCAAATTTTGCTAAAAATACAGTAGCAAATTTTATTGATACACTGACTTACTGAAGTGTGTAAAGAACTGGCTTTTAAATTTTGTTTATTGTGTGCCATTGAATGAGCATTGAGAATCTATAGAATTAAAGTTACAGCTTCATAGATTACAATTACATTTAGCTATAAACACAATACACCATAAAGCCTTAAGAAATATTATCAAATGTAACAAGGTTTTTTATTGCTGTTGACAGTGTTGGTAATCTTTTTGTTCATTGAATGAAATTATTGGACTGTTCTAAACTAACTGCAATACCACAGGAATGAAAATAATTTATGAAATTCAAACATTGTGCAACCTTATTATTTTTATTTAACAAGGGTAGAATATATTTTTGAAGTTTCTTACAAGTCAGAAGCAATACATCTGAAGGGAATCATTTTGATACAACATTTATCAAGGAGGATAAGCATAAGCTCTGTAATTATTATACTCACTATACTACTGTAATCTAAGTCAAGAGTCTCTGTATGAATGTAGAAAGAAAGTCAGTGTGGGTTTTCTGAAAAACATTTTTTGTTAAATAAAAAGTTCCTTTATTTTGGAAATGTCATTAGCTGTCTTTATTTCATTGTTTTATGGGTAACAATGTTCATAGTGAATGTTGTAGTCTAGGTTCATGGAAAATGGTTCCTGTAACTTGAGTAATAAACACATTAAATAAGATACATGAAAATATTCATATCGTGAGTGAGTGATCAAATATTTGGAAAGGTTGTAATTTATCATTAATAGCTTCTTAGTCATGGTTGTTGCATATTCTAATGTTTAATATAATTTGAATATAATATTTATTTGAAATCAAATGACACATACAGTCCAATTATCAGACTGAATGAACAGATTTCAGAAAATTGTGATTGGTTTATTCTTTTGATATTATGAACAAAATATAGAGAGGAATTACTATTCAAACTGAAATAAGCAGATTTTACATTAAAATCACTGTTAGAAATTTGTTTTATGTTGTAATTTTTTAACTTGGTTTTATCAGAAAGCAAGCAGGGATATTGACCACCATGATATTGAGGCAGGGATATTGACCTTGATCTACCACAGAAAGCAGGTTAGTTTCTAATTCATCACATATCATTGTTGTCATTATGATCATTATCATTCTAAACAAACATGGATTAGGACTTCAATTATTAGTGCTAGTAATTTTACTTCACAGAATCTAGAAACATTCTTCCAGATGCCTCTGTATTGGCTATGTTGCTGTTGCCCTCTTGGCTGAAATGTTACAAATTATGTGTGATGAGCTTTGTATTTTTTATTATATTACCGTCTACTTCTACATCTTAAATAATATACCCTTCTTGAATTTTAATATGCTTTACACTGTTAACAGATTTATTTTCAATTTTAAATGACTTGCATTAATACAGTAGATGCAGCTCAGAAAGATGCTTATATTGGTTCAATAAAATTCATAATGAAATTGGCTATTAACTGCATTATTGCTACTATTAGGACATTGCTTTGTAAGCCTGTGCAACCTACCTCTATTACAAGAGGGGCGGATAACTGTTCTGGGCTCCCTTATGAAACGTTTTATTTACATATGACATATTACTTGTACAACCATTTTCAGTGTATTTTTGAAATGTCTTTTGGGTTGGTTGGAGTGATTGACTTAGACTTGTCATTTTTCAGAACAGTTTCATACATTTTTAGATAATTTCGGCAAATTTTGGAATTTTTAACATATTGAATTGGGTTTGATATTGAAAGGGGTTTCTGTGAGGAGATAGTCTGAATTGGCCAACTTGAAGCGTAAATTGAAAAGTTTCATCAAAATTTTGCTCTGAATTCTTCCATTACACTGTAGATGTGCCCAACTCATGGATGTAGCAGAAAAATTGTTGCTGAAATCTCCACAAAATGGGTTTCCTGAAAAGTAACAAGTCCACTGTTCAAGAACTGTAAATAAAATACTCTCATTTAACACTGCAATAAATTAATTGTTTTAACAAAATCATTCATCCCGGATGCTGCAATAACATAGTATATAGAAGGTAAAACAGTACTTTACATACCAAGAATATCAAAAAAGTTGCTGTTCCATAATGCAACACATGAATTGAAAATATTTAATAGCAGGCGACCTCTCAGTGTCTGAAGTAATATTTATTTATCATATGGTGTTATTTGTGGGGAGATAGTTATTAGCTGTAGTTCCGAGTAGTATTCCGTGTTTGTTTATCATATTGTGTTATTTATGGGGTGATGGCTATTGGCTGTTGTTCCGTGTGGTATTTTCAACATGGAACCTATGACAATTCTTTTACATGCTACTAGCATGGTGAGGCCTGCTTTGAAATTTTCTGCCCTTCCAAAATCCATGCACCTCAGCTGGAATTGAGTCCCCTGGTGATTCAGAGGCCAGTAAGCTAATTTCGGCAAATTTTGGAATTTTTAAGATATTTAAAGGTGTTTGTGTGAGGAGATGGAGTCTGCATTGGCTACTGAGGCAGGACGCACAGTGTTTGAGAGTAGGGGGAATAACACAATTTAATATTTGCATTTCAGTCAGCATCGTAATGATTTCATTGTTTGGGGAGTTGTCCTGAGTTCCTGGTTGTGTAATGAAACTATGGACACCATTAACATAGAGGATGCATGCTTCCATAAAGTTTATAAAATATCATGTCAAAACACGCTTAACGTAATGAGTAATTTTTTGGGAACTGGAATCAACTTGTTGACTATAGTATGAAATATATACAGTAACTGTACATGATTTGACTTATGTGTCCATGAGTTAGTTTCTTACATCACTGTAAATTGCCAAATATATCTAGGTTTAGTTAGTAATTTTTAATCAATAATTTAAAATTTACAGAAATAAAATATTTTTTTATGTGAGGCTACAGGGCTCCTTTATAAATGCTCCAGAGGGTCACCGCATGCCTGGGCCCCTCTTTTCACATGTCTATGAATAGATTGTGTATTAAAAGCGGAATTAGATTGTTTTATGAACCTTTTTTTTAACAAACCAAGAAAAGATGTGTGTTCAGCATTTTTATTCTTGTCCTTTTGATTTCCTTGTTTGTGACCAAGAACATTTTACCATGATCAGCTGGATCAGGCAGTTTTCTTCATAGATTTTTAAGATATTAACATGTGGTCATACTTAGGATTTGCACCACTCTGCTGAAGAGGTATGTTCTTTAAGTGACTAGGGGTACCTTTCCATTACAGTACAAATCTGTGTACAAGTTAGTTTAACTAAGGCTTTTATGAAAATGTTTGTGTTTCTCAAAATGAGAAAGTGTACCATTTTTATAGATCTGCTAATTGTGTGGACAATTTAAAGTCTTTACATATCTTTAAAGATAACTCATTTTTGCAAATTTCATGATTGTCCACAAATTTTGTTTGAATTTTATAATTTGTTTTTAAAATTAACAGCGACTTTAAGAAATTACTAGTACTTCACTCCCCCCTCCTTATAGATTTATCTTTTATTGTAAAAGAAAATTAAAGTGCAATGTTAATCTCCACTTCATCGTAAAGCTAATGACACCTTATAGTAATGTGAATTTTGAATTGTTCTCTCTCACTAGAAATTATTTGTTTGCTTCCTTAATAATTTTCTTAAAATGTAAAGGAATTTCATGTAGTTGTAAAATAAATGCGTGAAAAAGGTATAAAAGGTCCCATTACCTATCCTTAACAGACATTTTAAATAAGGATGTTGGATAGGAATATTGTGAAAATGGCAAACATGAGTAATTTTACTAAGAACTTACTCATTTTATGGGAACTGGGTTTGTATGTTTGGGAAAAGGGTTTTGTCTGTTTTGTGAATTATTGATCAGTAGGCAAGCCTTATAATATTTTTTGTTGTAATATTGTTATATTCTTTTAAAAATAAATTTAATTTGGGAGATTGAATGGTATGTGTTTAATTTTCATTTAAGTGTCATCTGAGTTAGCTTAATATAGTATTTAATGAGGTAGATTGTTAACTTAAAAAAACATATGTGTGGTAATTTTATAATTTAAAGTAAGTATTGACTAGTTTTGTGAGGTGACAAGAAATTTTACCTTGTTTTTTAAATTGTAGCTGAATATATAAATGATTATGAAATTTATTATAGTAATATTTATTGTGTCACATATACAATTACAATCGTGTATGACGAGTCAATATCTTTTATTGATATTAGACTTCAATATCATTATGACAGTAATAATTGACTGGGCATGCACATAGGTAATGTTATTTTTTATCGTGTACCAAATGTTTGTTTTTGGTTTTCTAGTTGTAAATATTTAGAGATTAAGTATATTATTTCAATTTGTAATATAAAGGTGTTTTTCGAAAACTCTGTTTAATTTGCACCACAACATAAAAAAATCCTAATATGTCACCTTTGCAATATTATTTTATCAAGTGCATTTCAAGAAAGCTTTTATAAACTGTTTGTTGTGTTACAGAAATGTTGCATTCTGCTTTCAGCATGGGTAAAAATTGTCTTGTCTAAATCATTGTCTAATTTTTGTACATAAAAATTATAAAATATAATTTCACTGTGAAAAGTTGAAAATTGTACTTAAATTTGATTATAGATACCTTACTTGCTTGCACTGTGTTAATTTAAACTTGAACTGTTGCCCTTTAAGGGCATGTTATTTACTTCAGATTACTGAGCAATATTTCTATAATCCTAGTCTTCTTGTAAACTCTTAATTTAAATTGCAATATTCATTGCAAAATGCAATCATTTGATTTTTAGTTCATTGATTATTGTCAAATGTTAAAAAATACATTGATATGTAAAAGTATCTTTCCCAATGTGATAATTAAATTGCTCATTTGAGACTGTAAATTTCTTGAATATCCAATTATTGCTCATAATTACCTCTCGCTTATATAATTGGATTGTGGAGGTATTTCTTAGAACTGAAATGATGTATAAGAAACTGAGTTAACCCAGTTGTTGGAGTGGATGTTATGAATTTCTACTGGTATGCAAAGGTGTAATTTTCATCTAAGATGACACAAATTTAAGTGAATGTTGCCATTTGGTTGCTTCTAAGAATTTAAATAGCCATGATTTACAATGGACTATTTTTGAACTAAAAAATGAATTTCATTCATTTGTAATGATGTACATTTCATGTTTATGATTCCAATTTGATAACTGTTATGTGGAATTGATGTTGACTATTTCTGCTGTTTCTACTTTATATTGATATTATATTAAGAAAGAAAACATTATGTGAAACTCATTTTACCTGCAGTGTAAAGTCTCTTTTTAATTCATCATATGGCTTAAACAGATTGTTTTGCCCACAATAATACATTTTGTATTACATCCAAATTACTGTTTTTTGTAATTTATACAAATGTTTGTGAAATCTGTGAAAGAGTATTGTTAATGTAGTTCCAAAGAGGCTTGAATCTTATCTGCATGATGGGTGTTAAAACAGTAACTTGTTCCATTCCAAGTTATCATTAAGCAAATGCATAAAAGTAGTGCAAGTAATTACATAACCGTTATTGGTACAGTGAAACCTTGATTTAGTGTTTTAAGGTAAAATATTTTTAGACCCTCGAGAACAAAGCATTTCCATCCTCAATTTCATAGTATTTCTTTCATATAAAACCTGCATTTAAGACAAGTCAGTAATATTCAATAGTAGCTCAACAGAGCACTAAATCTTTTTGGACATAGGTTCTCACTTTCTGACAACTGCCTCATATCCTAAAAAAGACAAAAGAACAGCACATGGGAGATTGAGGCCATCGAATGCTGTGCAAACCTTTTTGTTTCTGTATCAGGCAAGTAGTTCTAGTGCTGAGTTTCTGTTAATAACATTGTCTTGCTTTTCTCTGTTGGTACTGTACTGTTGTTGAACTTGTCTTTGGCTGTAAAAGTTAAAGAAAATCATGTATTTAAATTGTGTTTTTGGTAATGAAATTACCTCATCCATATCTAGTGCAAATCCTCGTTTAAGGGTAAAAAAAAGTTGGTCCTGGTTTGCAATAAATGGAGGTTTCTCTGTACTTCTTTAATACAATCTGTACTGTGATAATGTCTGTTAAGTGTTGTATGTGTTTCTTTGTAAATGTTCTATTAGTTTTACAACCCTTAAGACTGATATTCTGTTACCTAAAAGTCACAACTTTTTTTATACGGCAATGACATATACAGTGTTCAATTTTTATTGTTTGAATTAAAGAAAATTACCAAGTAAGAAACTGTCATATAACTAATACCCTTTAATCTGATGTATGAGTATAGTGTTGTAGAAAGAGAAAAGTCAAATTAATCATTTGATTTTCTAAGAAATTCTTTCGTGTAAACATTGTCTTTTGACAGTAATGAGGATGGATATTGAGGATTACAAAGCACCCTTGAAGAAGACTCATATTGAACAAATTGGTTCATGAAATTGGTCATTGATGGCCTTCATTTGTGAATGATTTCCTTACTGTTTCATCATTTTTACAAATTCAGTTCTTAAAATATGCATCATTTTTGGAAAAAAAACAAACAAACAATTTTTTTAATGAAAATTATTTAAGTGGTGAGAAATGATTTAACAATGATCCAATTTATTGTTTTGAAAAACATTGCTATTTGGATTAATAACTGCGGGTTGCAGGCAAAAGCTTTTTGCATTTGTTTCAAAATGCATGCCACTTTTGTGTTTGCTGCTTACATATGTATCTTTATTTTTGAATGTTTTCTGAAACACAAAAATATGTAGAAATATAGAAGATCAAGGGGAACAGAATACTGATTAAGTTGTATTCATATGAATTTCAGTAATTAGATGAAGGGTTTATCACAACTTGTATGGTAGTGGTATAATTTTTGTATGGGAATTCTGATTATAATATATCAAGAAATCAGTTTTTCTACAGCTACAGAAACATTTGCAGGCTTAAAAACAGGGCGAAAAATACCCTAAAACTCTTGACTTTGGTTAGGTTTGTGGTTGTAGACATTGAAAGTACTATATTGTTTACCTGTGTACCAAGAAAACTTCAAGAATTTCTATGAGAAAAAATGAGTCAACTTATCATAATACTTGTATATTGTGAAATGCCAAATAATTTGCTTTAGTAGGGAAACAATTCATGTTTTGAAAACACAATTTTGGAGGAAATCATAAAAGTATTTTATATAATGTGTGTTGTTTAAACATTCAATTTATAGATTTCTATGTTTTAAAATTAGTTGTCATTCTCAGGGAAATATCATTCCTACCAACTCTTTTTCATGATTTGGAATAATATACGTTGTGAAAAATGTTTAATAAAACTAAGTTTGCTCTTATTTTTGGCTGTTTAATTTATGCAATGTAGGAAGAACTGTCTTCTGGCTTAAATTGTGAAGTCCTCCTTGAAAGTAACATTTTTGCTTTGAATGACTTGGTGAGGAGCAAATATAGATGATCTCTTCTCTTACTTTTCTGATGATTTGAAATCTGCTTTCTCACAAAGCATTCTTTTTTCATTCTAGTTGTAAAATTAAAATTTTTTCTAATATTTCCATATGTATAGTCCATAATAGTTTGTAATAATTATTAACTGTACATTTAAATACATTTTTTAAAATAGATTTTAATATTCTGTTGTTTATTTTGATTGTATGTTGTTATACATTCGTTCATAAAAGAGTTTTTAATATGTGTGATGTAGTATGCTTCTGATTATTAAATGTTTTATTAATGTTTTAAGTTATTTTTATTACAAGGATGTTTTGTAAATATAAATAATACTTTTCATTTACACAAAATTATTAAATTCAGAATTTAGTATAGGCAAACATTTTTGCTCATTGAAAATCCTGGCATACACAGAAAGTGAAAATTATGTTTTTATTACAAGTTGTGCCCTTTCAAAGGAGGCCAAAAACGAATATTGAAAAAAGTTGGCAATCGAAATTTGATCTCAATACATAGCAACGATTTTTGCCATCAATAATTTCGGTATTCAAGTTATGGTCAATGCTTTATTTCAACTTTTCAGGTGAACTTTATTTCTAAACAACATAATGTATCACCCGGTCTGGTTTAGATGAATTTCGGGATTGTTTATTGAAAACTTGTGTACCTGCCTTTATACATCCGTTAACTCACATTTTCAATGCTTCTTTATGCACAGGAATATTTCCAGATATTTTCAAAACAGCATTTGTCAGTTTTCTCAAAAATATTAGAGAGGCTTTTCTGTAAGCGAATGGAAACTTTTCGCAGGAAAAACGAAGCGTTTTTCAGACACTCAACACAGTTTTGGAAAATCAAAATCTACGGAAACTGCCATTTTTTCTTTTCTCATAGATGATACTTCATCAATGAACCAAAATGAAGCACCCATTAGAATATTTTTAGATCTTTCAAAAGCTTTTGATGTTATTGACCATAACATCTTGCTATCAAAATTACCTTCTTATGGAATTCGTGGTATCGCCCTAGATTGGATAACCTCGAACCTTAAACATCGATGTCAAAGAGTACAAGTACCGCCCTGGCACGAAAGGACATTATTTACTTATCTTTCCAATTTACAAATTGAATATGGGGTCCCGCAAGTTTCAATCTTACACGAAAAACAAAGAACAGTTGCAATATACCAGATCCATGATGGTGTATGGTGTAATAACAAGGTAACTTGTTAGAGTATCAAGGACCTATAGGTCCTATCCTCTTTCTGTTATACGTAAACGATATGCCCTCGTCTATTAAAAAAGGAACGACGGTTCTGTTTGCAGAAAAGAAACAATAAATAGTACAATTTCCGAAGTTTCAAACTGGTTTTGTAATAATAAAATCATAGTTAAAGTAAGAAAAAGAATTTCAATGCATTTTTGCATTTCAAATCATCAGTCGCATGCTCCATTGCAAATGAACAATATGCAATTTGCTGACGGTAAGATAACAAAATTTCTAGGATTCTCAATTCAGTCAAATCGCAAATGGAACGTACATACAAGGTGGTTCAAATATGACCGGGACTGATTTTTTTTCAAATACCCCGACATACGCATTAACTGCGCCGCCTGGAGAGAATCTAGCCACAACCCCCCACCTCCCTCCTTTGCAGGTTAGAACCTGTTCAGTCGCGTCTGGGTCTTGCTAGAACGATGAGTGAACAAAAGGTGCCGCGGTGCGTGGAACCACGCATTATCATCAAATTTCTCGTTGGAGAAAACGTTCAACCGTCGGAAATTTTGCAGAGACTCAAAAAACAGTACAGGGAAGAGTGCCTCTCACGGACCCGTGTGTTTGAATGGTGTAAGTGTTTCAGAGAGGGACGAGAGCGCGTTGAGAATGAACCTCATAATCGTCGGCCGCGAACATCCATAACCCCAACAAACATTGATCGTGTTAATGCGGTTATTTGTGAGAACAGGCGCATCACTATCAAAGAAGTTGCATCAGTAATTGGCATCAGTGTGGGTAGTGTAGAAGACATGATAAAAAAACACCTAAAATATAGAAAAGTGAATGCTAGGTGGGTTCCACGCACTTTGACGGACGAGAACAAATTGATGCGCATGCAAGCTGCCAGTGTTCTTCTAATGCGGTTTGAAAATGAAGGAGATGCATTTTTGAAGTCCATTGTAACCACTGATGAAACGTGGGTTCACTATTTTATTCCTGAGTCCCAGCAGGCATCACGTGAATGGCGACACGCCTCTTCTCCAAAACCCAAGAGAGCGAGGAAGATCCGTTCGGCGGGAAAAGTGATGGCAACATTTTTTTGGGACTGGATGGGTGTTATCCATGTAGACTTTCTTACAGAAGCTAACACCATCAATGCAGCTTATTATCCAGCACTTTTGGAAACAGAAATCAAAGAAAAGATCCGATCCAAACGGAAGAGAGGTGGGAAACGGGTAGCATTCCTTCAAGACAATGCACGGCCTCATACTGCTAAAACAACCATGGCAACCATCAGCAAATTGAAGTGGGACCTTCTACCACATCCGCCGTACAGTCCAGATTTGGCCCCAAGTGATTTTTACCTTTTGGACAGCTTAAATCACATTTGCAAGGCATGCGATTTGCGGATAATGACGCAGTCATCCACAGTGTTCGGGAGTGGATATGCCGACAACCAAAAGACTTTTATGAAAAGGGCATTAGGATGCTCCCAGGACGTTGGAAAAAATGTATAGAATCTGGAGGGGAGTACTTTGAAGACTGACATGTACAAATAAATTTTTGCTAATAAAGTATTTCGTAAAAAAAATCAGTCCCGGTCATATTTGAACCACCTTGTATAACAGAATTAAACACTAAATTAAGTTCATTATGTTGCGCATTCAGAATTCTTACAAATTCTGTCTGCCTTCATGCAGTTCGTTGCGTGTATTTTGCAAATGCGCATTCCCGCCTGAGATATTGCATACTATTTTGGGGAAGCTCATTATGTAGTACTCAAACCTTTAGGTTGGAGAAAACAAACAAACAACGAATTATGAAAACATTGAATGCGTGAACCCTGAAAGCCTCTATTTATTGAGCTTGGAATCTTATCATTGCATTGCTTAACGGCGGGAACATATTTTCATGCAATACTGAAATTTATAGTTACAACACACGTTGTATAAATCTCGTTAATCAAGTGTCAATACAAACAGCTCAATACCAGAAATACACCTACAATGAATACATGTACGTTACTTTACAACGTATTGCCAGATGACATTAAACAATTGAAATCAGTACACAAATATAAGTTGAAAGTAAAATATTTTTAGCTGCATAACTATTTCTATGCAATTAGAGACTATACTGAGCATAAAAAATGTTTATTTGAACAAAACAGTGATATATAATGACTTAGTTTACATTTGTATTTTCTCTCTCTCTCTCTCTCTCTCTCTCTCTCTCTATCTCTATATCTATCTATCTATCTATATATATCTCTATATATATATATTGTGGCGTCACCAATTAATTAAGTATAATTTTATTGTGGCATCGCCAATAACAAAATAATTTCTACATCTAATGGTAGCTCCCGTCGCGGCAGAAGTGGGTCAAGGGACACTGCCTTCGCCGCGAAGATTCTTTGTCGCGCAGCCGGGCTCGCCCCGACCGCATTCAGGCCTTTTTTCAGAGGCGACCCGTTTATTGCCCCCCTCATAAAATCCATTCTGGCTCCCTGGCCGGAGCCCGGTCGGACAATACGCACCCTCGCGCCCCCTTTCTTTGCCACCACCCTGGAAGGAAGGCGGAGCCCCCCGGAGGGGTTGGCCGGGTGTCAATTAAGATGACGACGCATTTACAACACGTCGTGAACGAAACCTTTCTCGGCCATTAACCGCTCCCCTTCCAAACAATGCCCGCCCCGCACCCGTTTTGGCACGCGCCTGGACTAGGCACCCGAATTCCCGCAGGGGTTATTTACAAACTAAATACAGTAGGATGTCGATTAGCCCATGCCGACCGTCGAGGATCCGTGAAATGCACTCCTGCTTGAACACGTGTCCAGACAGCTGCCAAAAGTTTCTGGAACCGTTGACAAAGGGAAGTGAGCGAGAGAGAGAAGCCGGTGTTAGACAGACAACAATCTACGGAAAAATACGGGAAAATTGCCACATGATTGGTTAATCAGAATTCTGCGACGCAGCCACCCTCAGCCAATGGGAAGCTTCGCCATGAGGGAAGGGAGAAATTCAGAGCTAGAAGCATTTTGGGAAGGGGAAAGGGAGTTCTTTTAAAAACGTGATGCACAGTGGAAATGGAACACTTCTAAGATTTTTTCGGCGACACTTCTAAGATTTTTTTGAAACGTTCCTAAGAATTTTTTGAGAGCTAATTTTTTTGTTACTTCGAGATACTTCTAAGATACTTCGAGAGAATTCCAAGATACTTCTTGGTTGCTAAATTTGCTTGATTACTCAGTTACTTACGATCGGGACGCGAGTTTGGGAAAGACTTTCCCAGAGTCGAATTAGTTAGGACGCGACTAGTGGACTTGTCGCGGAGGAAACTCGGGCGGGAGACTACTGGATCCCGCGCCGTTTCCGCATCGGCCCGCCAGCCTTTGCCGCCTCCCGCGTCGGGCCGATTGACAGCCCACCGCGTTACGTAAACGCCCGTGGCCACTCGCCCCACTGAGCCTGCTCGAGCCGGCGACCTGGGATTGCCGCTGCCTGCCGAGAGGGGACGCGCCGCAGAAGATCAGCGACCCGGGACTGCCGCCGCCCCTGCTTCGAGGCTGCCGTCCGGCCCGCCCGCGGAGACAACGCAGCCACTGGTGAAAAACTACGAGACGAAGCCGTCTCGCAGAACAATCGTAACGACGAGAAATTGCAAGTGGCCGCGCTCAGGCCCTGCAGACCTTAGATGATGAATAGCACGTTTCATCAAAGAGTAAGCCTAATATGTTAGCCTTAAGGGAATTAACAACTAGTAATTAAGATAACCAGCTCACAGAGTAGATTTAGTAAAAAACTTGCGTCGCCCTTTGCGACATGTAACTTCCCTGGCAGCTCTTGGTGCCAGGAATAAACTGTTATTTGTTACAAATGACTCTGTGCTAATTCATGACCTCCCAACACTTCCATCCAGTCACATTTCAGGAGCTGAACCTGGCGCCCTCCCCCGCTCACAATAGGTTAGTTTACGATATATATATATATATATATATATATATATATATATATATATATATATATATATATATTGAAACCCAGAATATGTGTTTCATGAAACCCAAATAAACATCAAGAGCGACCAGAGGAATAGCCATTACAACTACATCACGGGAAGTCGTAGTGAATACAGAACGAAGAGCGTTATGGAGCCAAACACATTATTTGCTCCTATAAAATATCAAGGAATCATTTGCATGTCAACGCGACAGTATCCTGTCACCGTGCAGAGCATACTGGGCAGAGCAGATCATACCAATTTAGGAAAGGGTTTGAAGATATTGGAGGGGTACGAATTTACCTTTGCAGATGCCCCAAAGTATGGGAATGAAGGAGATGTAGGCAGGTCAAGAATGGAGCGAAGTCAGGGGCGAGGGAAGAGTGATGGTATGGTCAACCATTGGTACAAACGTAGAAGAGGTCGTAGCTGGAAATGGGATGATACTTATCAAGATGTGTTCAACACGCTGGAAGCTATGTCCTACAACTGTGAGTTAGGAAATCACTGTCAGCAAAATGGGGATGAACTGTCGCACAAGAGACAAGACATAGTAGGACATTACAAGCTTCAAATCGGAAACCTGGTTCAACAGGGATGGAAAATAGTGAAGTGTAAATAAGTGCAAGATTAGTGTTAATATAAGTAATCACATGTTAATTCGATTTTAGGTTATAAGTGTATATAGGGCGTCGAGCAATATGCAAACGAGTGCAACCATCGGCAGTGACGATGTTACTAGTGTGAATTTTTCCAGAAGTGAAAAAAATTCAAAAAAAGAAAGGGGGGGGGTGATGAAACCCAGAATATGTGTTTCATTACACTAATTAAATCATTAGTGTAAGAAATTAATCGCTAGTTTGGACTGCGCGGTGCGCGCGCCGAGCGCGGCTCGCCGGGGCCGGCGAGCGACCGCGGCCACCGCCGACGGTGCCACCGCCGGGGAGACCAGCGTGTGAATTTCGGTTAGAACTGGGCAACGCGCACGTGCAAAAGTTCGTTACGAGAATCGCGGACGAGAGCCGTTGGCAGAGCGCTGACCAGGCAGACGTTAGCGGAGCGGCGACGAGTGCGGACGTGTGACGAAAGCTCGCGAGTAATGCAAGGACGCAGACGACACGCGATGTAACTGTAGAAATATCAGAAACTGTAGTGTAGCATGAATGTAAATAGGACATTGAAAATATCAGCAAAGTAAAAGATTGGTGTCGGTAGAATAATTGATCACGCTCCTAATAGTTGGTGTAGTGGAATTGGCATGGTAATTGTGTGGTACGGAAATGAGTTCAGTGCACGTGATCGGCGCGGGTTGAGTAATTAAACCCACTGACGGACGGTGATTCGAGGGAAGTGCGACGCCGTGGTATCAAGATCCTGGTCGGGGAAGAATTATTGGAACATCGGCCGTGGACGACGGCCACGCCATTCGCCTCCGACGGCCCGCAGCAGCAGCAGAGGTCGACGACCCTGTCGGCACGAGTGGTTCTACAAATATCAGTGGTAGTCGATCGGGGCCCCGAAGGTATGACGATTGTATATTACTCTTAATCTTGGTACCAAGGCGGAGTATACAAACATTGTTAGATGATGTAAATAGCAAGTTTGGTTTACAAATATATCTTGTTTGTGATTGTATTTATGTTTTCGATTAGCCTCTCCAATATTACACCAACTTATCCAGGGACCCATTCACGTGAAAGATACCCTCCTTTAGTGTTATATTGCAGTGAAAATACCCGGCACCACCAGGTATGTCACAATATATATATATATATAAAGACCTATCATTGTAACAAATAATGTACTTCACCTTCCGGGTCAATGAAGCCCATCCCGATCAGTTTCCCTGATATAATGAGCAAATGCTCGGATGGTCCCTTGTTTTGCTTCTGGACGTAAATGTAGCTTCCCTATGCGCACGTTTTGTTGAACTCTCCTTTTGCTTATAGTAGAGGTAGGAGTAGAGGTAAGGGCGAGTTTCGTACTATGTTGTTAGCAATGCAGAAAAATCAAACCTGCAGTTTGTTTACCGTTGCGAATAAGTTTTCTGTAACTCGGGAACGAAAATTTCTAGTTTTCCAGTTTTCCAAACGCCGCTAATCTCATGCTTTTTAAATTTTATTTTTACTTTCCTGTATACGTACGTATATACGCTGTAATATACGTATTATAAGGAATGCTGCGGAAAATCGATTTCGAGATTTCAACGGAAATACACGTTTTGGGTTCCCTGATACCGGAGAAGTGTTTTCTTTCTTTTCTTTTTTTTCAAAACGTCCGTCCGTCTGGTATATGTGAACAACTCTAGCGCCAAAACCATTAGAAGGATTTTTTCCAAATTGAAGAAACGCATGTCCATTTTGCCTGAGTCGAAGCTCTGCGATTTTGAAAATCATTAGTTTTTGGGGGATACTTTACCTGAAGCCCCTGGGACATTTTCAAAATTTTTTCAAAAATGGCTCAACATTTTTTCTTTAAATTTCTTATAAGAATAGAGTAAATTGCTCTTATTAATATAGCATAGGTCCAATTTTCACGGTTAACTCTAAATTTTCGAAAATTTCAAAAGTTTGAAATTTTTGCTGGCCTTCTTATAACATAATTAATTAAAGATATTTTGTCTTTAAATAAAATTTGTTGTCCATTGTTCTTTCATTCAGGTTATGTACATTTTTTGAAAATTTAGTAGTTTTCGAACAATATGGCGTACAATTTGTGTAATTTTAAAAAAATACAAAAATAAGATTTTCTGGACATATAGTGCTAATTACTCTCTTTAACATGACGGGGTATTTTTTGACGGATTCATTTCGGGGAATTTTTTGTTTATTAAAAAATTACACAATTGTTTTTTTAAAAATATCTCTCACGTCGATAATATGCACATTTACAGCAATTTGTAAATTTATTGTATTTGTGAGTTAATGTGCTTCAAATCACTTCTAATCAAGTTTTTCGAAAATTTAAAACTTTTTGTGAAAAAGAGCTTTAAATTCGAAAATACAGTAGTGCTTAAGCGCAATTTTCTTAAACAAAACGACTTCAAATTTTTCAAAGAAAATTGCCCTTTAGATCGCAGTTTTCTGTTCTCTAATATTTTTAAAATATTTCCGTTCTATTATTAGTAACCGAAAAATTGAGAAAAAAAGTATTTTGAGTGGCGATAGATGGCAACAGGCAAGAGTATGTGGCAAGTTCGAATAGCTAGCCGAGACCAAAGGAAACAGACGACTAATACGGTAAAGTCTGCCATTCTGGAGCACCACTAGTTATTTATCTTTAACTGTTACTCGTCTTTCAACTATTTTTAGTTAAAATGATGGGAAGAGATTCAAGAAAGTGTACGCAGATTTTCTTCTCCCCCATACATCACAGTTTTTACAGTTTTTTGACTAAATAAATGAAAACAAATCAAATCACTTGGCAACACAAATACCACAAGAAAGATGTCAGTCCATCTCGCGGTGTTAAAAGCGTTCTGCTCATTTAGTATGACTATACTTGAGTTATTATTTTTCCGCCGTCGAGGCCTTGCCTTCGTGATGAAATATCTAACGGTATTTCGCGTCTTTCTCGGACATGCCGCTAGAGGCCGCATTATCGCGATCGTATCGAGCAGTGTTGGCGATCATGCGATATCCAGGGGCACGACCGAGAATGACGCGAAATACTGTGAGATATTACATCGTGAAGACAAGGCTTCGCACGCCAAGAAATTAATACCCAAGTATTACAACTAGTTTGTGGGAGTGGTGGTTCTCTTGCCACGTGTTTTCTTAACAAACCTATCTGCATCTGCAGTCGATCGGCCAGTCTTGAAACGAAATTGTTTGCCTACCAATGCGAATCGCCATCAGCTGACCTGGTTTCAGTAACTTGTCGAGTAATTCCAGACCGTGACGAGCAAACACAGTTGATGTCATCTGCTCTTGAAGTCCGCTCCGCCAGTTGAAGTTGACGATTGATACCATCCGCTCTTACTCTTTGACCCGAAAAGCATTCACTGTTTCTTCCTTCGCTTCAGTTTTTCAGGCAGACGTTGTACGTGCTGTCCAATGGCTAGTTTTCTACAAATATCGCTAATCTTACGATTTTTTCAATTTTATTATTATTTCAATCAAAGCTTTTATTCATCTTTCAACTATTTTTAGTTCAAATGTTGGGAAGGGGTTCAGGAACTAAAGAAAACATGCGCAGTTGATTTTCTCTCCCATAAGTCACATTACAGTTTCTACTGTTTTTTTTTACTAAATAGGTCAAATCAAATTAAATATAAGATTCAGGTCTCGTGGCGTTGTTTTCAGAACTTCTGTCATCAGGCTTGTGATCGTTGCTGTTATGCAGGCTGGCGGCTGAACGCTCTCGTTCTTGCGGGATTGTTAATATCTTCTTCTTGCCTGCTCGGCGGTCTTATCGGGTGTCTGGGGAACAATGAGTTCGCAATATGGCTCATAGAAACGGCATCGAGGTTTTCTCCTATGTCCGCTTCCATAGTTTTTGGGTCACACTCTTGTAGCCCTGCCTCCATTTATACGTCTACTTCGCTAATAAGGCCAACTTTGGGATTTGCTCAGGTCGAGTGCCCTTCTCGACATTTCTGGGCCTCCTCGCGTTGCGAGGGCAGTAGGGCGGCTTCGGGCTCTCCCGCCCATCTTTGAAGGCCGTGTCTGTTTCTCCTCAGCTCCGCTATCTTTACGGTCCACCACTATGCCGCCCGCCCGCCTGCCGTTTCGAAGTTGCGTCTTGCTATTGATGCGTTATAAGTTTGGTGTAGAACAGTTTCGTTACGTGTCTCTCACGTTGGTAAAGTCCTGTTACGTTTCCGTAACAATAAGCTTTTCACTGGCGGAATTGTGGAGTAATCCTCCTTCAACCTACTCATCGTCGATTGTTATCAGCCATTGCCTTTCATCCTTTCAGCCAGGGGCTCGATGCTGTTAGATTCCCGGTGTTCGCAGTCGGTCACCCCTCCCATCTAAAACTCGCGGTGTCTTGAATTACTTAACGCCTATGTCTTCACGGAGCATAGGTAATCAATTTGCCGGCCGGGTACTCGTGTAGCTTTGGGTTATTCTTTTTGCTCCGTTTTGCAGTTTTGCTGTAATGAGCTAGTCTAGCTTGACATTCCAGCGCAGTTTCCTCATTTCGGTATGTTGCTGACTTCTGCTGACTAGCGCGTTTTGATTTTTATTGTTCATTTCTTTTAAGATATTTTACTTTCGTTAATTTAAAAAATTTGTTCTTTGTGTTGTGCTACAGCAAAAGTTTTCTCCTACTACCTACTAGAAATTTTCAATAAAGATTTATTCAGTGAGAGATTTCTTGGAACAATTCATAACACTTCCTTGAAAGTATCTGAAGTAATTATTCAACATTCTTTAAAAGCCAGCTTTTTGCTTTTCGTGATAGTCACAAAATTATTAAAAAGGCTTTTTACTCTTTAGAACGCTACGTAATTGAACACGCTGACTTGAAAGTTTCACCAAATCACTGCTGATAACGAAAATACTGGTACAGGTAAAATGCAAACCAAACCAAACCAAACCTAACAAGACACGTCTTCATTCTTCAATGTACACCCACATCCCACCACAAGTAGGTACACAGCACTTGTGGACCTCGATAATACGTTAAATGAATGCTTTCACCACACGCATAAAAACTATCTTCATCGGATCAAACAAATATCAATAGTACTTCTAGTTGTTGCTGCGAAAGCGAATCTTGAATTAATAATTATGGAAATAAACCTCGTCAGTCTGCGCAAACCACGGTGTACACAAAAAACGTAAATATTATAGGTATGGTCGTACTTGTGATTGTCCCTTCACCCCTCATCATTATCCTACCTTCCCATAATTCATAATTCAAGGCGTAACAAACTTGTCTCACCAAGGGATGCCGAAAATATTGATCACCGTAATGACACACGTTAATCTGTTCGGGGTAAATATGACTGGGCCTCGGAAGATAACGTGTAGCATGGTCATAAATGGTCAATATGCAAAGAATAGTAATAACAATAATAATGACCTCTACGACGCGTCCATGTTGCCTTTAACAATGCCATACGTGGTCTGTGATACCTCTGACAGGCGCAATTTTATTGCTGCAGCAATGTCGCCGCTGCGATGTCGTCTCGGGGATGATATTGGACCTTTAGAACATTTTCGGACTGGTGTGCTAGTTTCTCGCAGCAACAGAGATTTATTTTCTGCGAATCGATGCATTTGCTGCGATCGATGCATCGATTTTGCTGCATGACTTTCGCGCCTTTTTGACGCTTCGTTGAAAATGGCTAAGATAAAAAGGCTTATTCAAAATTGATGCGATGTTATAAAGCGTTTTATAATATAACTCGTGAGCACTAGGCGTATTTATGTAAATCATTATTGTTCAGTTATACAATATTTCAATTTATGACATCACATTGATTTTTAAGGTAAAACTATAGATCAATGTGCATTTCTAGAGGGAAATAACACAGCATCAAGATCATTTGTAATTATTGTATGTCATCGTCTTCAAAAGTTACCATAATTTCGAAACTTTTTCATTCCAAAGCAAATGATATTTTCCCATCTATTAATAGCTGAGATATCATAGGACATAAGCCTTCAGTCATTTACTCGAAGTTCATTTCGTGGATTCAATTCCTATTCTTTCTGACAAAATGTTTAAAAAATATACTAGTTGGAAATCATTAACGGACTTCAGAAGATAGATTTTCTAATGAGTTGCGAAAATGTAATTCTCGATTTTTTACTTTCTCGCTGCTGCTTACGTAGTGTAGAGAAACTATGGTAATGCTGCGGGAAAAAGCGTCGAAAAACCTTTATTGACGTTCCCCGAGAACGAAAAGTGGATAAATCTTGTTCCTATAGTAAATTACTTTCTCTAACTGGGGGGAAGTTGGCGACCCTCTTTTGGGGGTCAGATATTGCCCAGGGTCTCAATGTAAACCCACACCTGAAAGTACCGAGAAGCGCTCCTGTAATGGTATCCCTACCGTATGGTTGTAACAGCCCTTTACCTTAAGACACTCCCCTGTACCTTAAGACAAGAAGAAAATCGGTGTTCCCCTGCTCTAACACTTGTCCAAAGAGGGGGGTGGTGGAAACGTTTTTACAGGTAGAGATAAGCAAACAGCCTTGTAGCTATTCCCTTCCAAAAACTCGGCTGTCAGGCAGTGGCCCTGAGGAACTTGCAAAGGTAGACATTGCCTCCCCGAAAGCACATATGGTGCTCCCTCTAACAATAATGATGCTACAGTTTCAGGCACGAATAAAGAAATGTCAGCTGTGCCCGTTCTCTTTGAGTCTGTTTTATTTGTTATTGACACGGCCCGTTCCGACACCGTTGGCCCGTTAGAACTTTACCATACGGGACCATACTTTTATTAAGTCCCCGTCTGTTATGACGCCCGGAGACGTAACTACTGAAACTTGTCTTAACAGGGCCACACTAGATGCCAAGAATAACTGGAAGGAGAACATTTGAACTTGGATAGGAACCTGGGTTACTTCTCAAACTAATGTAGTCCAAGATCTAGTTGAGGTGGGAAATAAACTCAAAAGAAAAATTCAATCCCCGGACCAATTGAATAAGACCTATGCCAAGCTAGTGGAGATTTTGGGCAGTTCCTCTGTATCCACCACCACTAGTCCTAAAAGGCCCCGTAGACATCGAGGCAAACGCGCTAGGAAATGCTACTTTTATGCTAGGGTGCAAGTCTTTTTCAAGAATGATCAAGCGTTTTTGGCAAAGTGCATTAGAACGGGCATTGACTGTACTAGTGTCGATCAACAGCGCCTTAACAAGGGGAGGTTAATGATCTGTACCTGCGCATTTAACACGCCCCGCATCGGCTTTCCGAATTAAGAGAGGCTAATAAGATGGCACCTGAAATAGACCTTGACACAATTCTATACGTGGATTCTATAAGTTGTCGAAATTAAAAGTCAGGGCTCGGATGAATAATGTCACTGCTCCAGGACCAGATAAGATAAAAGTTAGCCACATATCTTCAGGAGAAAAAATCGAAATATTGTGCCTGTTGTATTACAATCAAATTTTATACAGTGGCTTTGTGCCTTCTCGGCGGAAAGCTAATCGCATTATCCTAAGACCAACCTAGTGGTGCTACAAATGTCACAGACTTTCCCGTATTAGTTTTCTATTTCCGTGTTGTCGGCAAGATATTCGGACTTGCCACATACTCTTGGCAGCTGCCATCTATCGCCGCCAACAGTATATGTTTTTGAAATTTTCTCAATTTTTCGGTTTCCTAATGGTAGAACGGAAATATTATTTTAAAAGTATTAAAGAAGAGTAAAACTTGGTCCTAAATGGCAATTTTCTTTGAAAAATTTGGAGCCGTGTTTATGAAAGTGGCGTTTAAGCGTAACTGAAATAATTTAACGCACTTTAACTCACAAATACAATACTGTTTAAAAATTGGTGGACATTTATATATCAACGGCGTAAGTAATTTTCCAAAAAAATACATTTGTATAATTCAAAAAACAAAAGAACCTCTAAAATGAACTTTATGTCATATTAATGGCGTTTGAGCGTTTCTGAAAATGCGAAATTTTGAGCTAGTTTGAACAGAAAATATTTGAGTTTTCGAGAAACTTTATGTGACATTATTTAAAGCACATGTACTCATAAATATAATAATGTGAACAAATCGCCGCTTATATAAATATTAACGACGTGAGAGAGACATTCAAAAAGTTACATTTTTGTAATTTTTGAAAAACAAGAGAATAAAGCCGTATGGCGTTTATGCCATATTATAGAGTACATTTAACACTATCCCTACCAAAAGTTTAAAGAAAACATTTGAAGCCTTTTTTGAAAAAAGTCTTGTTTTTGTAATTTTTTAAAATTGCAAATATTTGACGCAATATTGCGCAAAAGCTACTAAATGTCCTGTATGCAATGTCCTGTATGCAATGTAATGCAAAAAATGTACATGACCTTCATGAAATAACTAATTATGGTCAATAGATTTAATTTGAAGGGTAAAGCATACTCTTTAACTTTTTCAGTTCTAAAAAGACGCCAAAAAATCAAACTTCTACAATTTTTGAAAACTCATAGTTAACCGTAAAAATAGGACCTATGACACCTTTATAAGTGTATTTTAATCAGCCTTTATAGGGCGTTTTTTTTAGAAAATTTTGAAAATGTATCTTGGCTTCATGTTAAGTACCCCCAAATTTTGAAGAAATTTTTCAGAAATCGCAGTGCCACGTGTCGAGCGACAGCGACGAGGAATATCTATTTTGGACAAAATCTGCGTACGGATTAGGCGCGAATGGTGTTCACAGACGGACGTTCGGAAAACAAATACTTTTTGGGTATCGGGAGTCCCAAAATATGTAATTCCGTTGAAATCCCGAAATCGATTTTCCGCGGCATTATATAACTTTCCCAATACTATGTATATTATTCCGTATATAATTATGTATAGGGGAAGGTAAAAATTTGGGGCCATTTTTGAGAACATTTTGAAAATGAGGAGTGGTTTCATGTTAAGTACTCCCAAAAATTCATGACCGTTTTTCAAAATCACACAGCCTCGACTCAGGATCGAGAAGGGCTTCTTCAATTTGAAAAACATCCCTCGCATGGTTTAGTTGCTAGTGTTGTTCACACACACCAGACGGACAGACGGACGGTCGTTTAAAAGAACACTTTTTCGGTATCAGGGGACCCCAAAACGTATATTACCGTTGAATCATGAAATCGCTTTTCCACAGCATTACGTAACTTTCTCTATACTACGTACGTGCTAGTTTAAGTTTCGGTCATCTCCGTTTTTTCTAAAACTGCAGAAAGTTAACATTTAAAAACAACACATTTGAAGGTAAAGATTTTTGCTTCAGACAATGTCTATTATAAGATACCATCTCTTAAAAACGGTCATGTACAATTCTTTAAAAAACAAGAGTAGTTTTTGCGCTTGAAATTTATGCAATTCAAAAGAAATTTCTCATTAACCATTCTGACGTTTTTTCTGTAATGTTTTCTACAGATAGAAGATGGGAAACATGAAAGAATTGTCATTTTCGTTGAACTCCCATATTTTCGAAAATTGCAAAATCCTAACATATGGAAACTACTACATGAAAGATAGAGATTTTGGTCTTAGTCTAAAAAGTTCTATAAGATCATGTTATTAAAAAGGTAATGTACATTTGTTTGTAAAAACTAGTAGTTTTCGCGTTCTGCTTGAAATTAACGAAATATATAGATATGTTCCACCAACTATGTGCCACGAGAAAATTACTCACAACTGGAATGAATAAAAAAGTAAAATAAATGATTAATTATTATTATAATTTACTATTGAAAATACCAATATTAATTCGGTTTTTACTCTATTCTACAATTTGCATTCTGAACATATTGATATATTTTTTCCAGCAATCCGCAATCCTGAATTGAAATGAGAAAAATTGAATAAATTGTGTATCATAAACTTGTACGATTTGAATCATTATATCCGTTTCAAACTCGCAAAGCCTCGAGTTCGTTTAGATCGATCAGGGAATATCAATTTTGGAGAAAATCAGCTGAACGGTTTAGGAGAAAGCGTTGACCACAGGCAGACAGAAAGTGTGGCAGACGTATTGCCGTCAGTCAATTTGGCGTCAATCATTTTTTTCGAAAATTGCGAAATTTTGAAAGAATGCGAGAAAATATGTGTTATTGTTGCTCTACTAGGTTTTTGTATCAAAGACCCACGAAATGTCCACTTTAACCACACAACATGCTAGAGGAAGTAATTTACTACACGTAGTAAAAAGACTTCCGTTTTTCGATTTCGCTGACCCACAAGACGAATTTATTTGTCGCATCATCGCCCTTCTACGCTTTTCTCTATACTACGTATGTAGGGTGCGAGGAAGTAATTTCTGGTCGATGTAATATCGATCTAACGAAATTCACCGCGTGGCCTGTGGCGTGAGTAGAATGGGCAGTCTCAAGTTAATGATGATGAAATACGTACGAACCCGATTTTTTGCCCTATACAGAAACTCTGGCACATCAATTAATATTTTCTGTATGTACAGTTTATATGAGAAATCCATTTTAATATATTATTTTTAATATATTTTTAATATATTTATAAATTTCAATGAAATAGAGAAATATATGGTTTTTGTTTCAAGAAATGTTTTGAATACCATCAGCTTAAATTACTGTTGAAACTTACGATACGAACCAACCGAACTGTTGATATTCAAAAACAGTAGGGTTGACTTAACTTGCGGCATGAAAAAAGAGCGTTTCCTGAATCATTAAGCTTTTAAGTACAGAGAATGAGTAATCAAATCGAAGAGAACAATCCTACGATTACATCTTGATGCGTGTGTACTGAACACGAAAGTATTTCGAAACAAGATGTTTTGTAAAAATACATTAAGGCGGCCGCTAGTTTCGCAATGTTTGAATTTCTTCGGCCATTCGTTATTTTTAAAATATAAAAATAATAAAAGAAATATACATTTTCAGAGCGATTAAGAATAATACAAGCCGATGGCATCGGAGTTTTTAAATTTCATACCTCAAAATAGGATAATATTCCTTTTGATAAAATTTGTTCCCCTACATGAGGAAAGATTACACATGAATAAAACTTTAGTCCATACAGGTTTTTATCATTGTAAAAAATAAATTCTCATTAATTAAAACAATGCTCATTAGCACAGCTTTAATAATGTTTAACTTAGAAAAATGTGTATTCTTTTTTTACCTTTTATATATCATGGAGAAAGACAAATATATTCTACCTCCTCAAAATAATGTCCACTATAATTTGAACAGGGCGTGTAAGACTTTAGAAGCGGGATATTTCGGTAGAATAAGTCTTCATTTCGTAATGTTTTCATTCCTGAACATGGCACACAGCTTTTGAGAAACCGTTTCAGAGTATAATGAGTAACCCGCCCTTTGTAAAGAATAAAATAGAAAGACCCTGCACACGCGATTATAAGGAATACACGTCGACTTCAGTACGAAAAAATCACTCTATTCTTCCAAGCTGCACTAACGTAAATGGTGGCGTGAATCGTAGGAAATTCGAAATATTGGTAGTTATTTCTACATTTTTCTGGTCGTCACAACAGTTGTTTACCTCATCGGAGATAATAGGAACAGGAAAAGATAGGACTCAATACAGTTGTATTCGAGATACAATTTTTTTATGCGAGATAGGTTGGCAACCATATGTAAGTAATAAGCATTGAGGTATTTATATATTTTAATTACAGAAATATATATTAACGATTTGTTTATTGAAGAGAAAATGTTTTATCAATTGATTATCTCATTTTATGTACTTATGTTTTGACGGGGAGGAGTCAAAGGTATTTTTATATTTGGTGGCGTGAGGGGGTCGATGCCAGTCTTGGAATATATCAAGATGTATCTGTAAATCGGTTAGGATTTGTTCAGACCTTTTGTGAATGAAATTAACGAACGATTTTCTAATGACTGCCGACTATAAAGACATAGTGGTAAAGTCTTCAATATTCAATTTTCACTTTTTATTAACTCTCACGTTTTGTGTTACATTGAGTATTTCAATAGTGTTACTATTTGATTTGATTTGAATTTCTATGCGCAACTGTTCCTATTTGAGGAAAATATTATTTAATTTCTCAAGCAATTTTAAGAAATTATAACGATATTCTTCCAATATTATTATTTTCTAATATTCTACTTCAGAACATTAATCATATTTACACAACGTGTATTTGCAGGTTTGCGAATGCGACACACATAGCTTCAAAATGGCTGTGAACATGTTGAAAAACTCAAAACGTTTAGAGTAATTTTCTATTAACAAAATTAAGCTCTTCATTTCGCTCTTAGTTTCAACATGTGTCAAAATTCGCATTTCTGCTATAATTTTTTCTTAACTTTTCTCCTATTTTCAGCCAAAGTTAGAAATGGCAACCAATATTGGTGCCGCATAATAATTACACTAATTACTATATATATATATATTTTTTTCCAAATAATTCAAGTATGTTTTGGTTCCAGAGGTAACTGCATCAGACACAAGATTCCGCTGAGGTCTCACTATATCGAGCCCCTCACGTTGTTAGAAGAGTCATGTTCAAATTCATGCTACTTTCAATTTTACTATTGCTACCAGCCACGCCCACAAATTCAAGAATTGCGTGGAAACAAGACCTCATTCGCGACATGGAAAGAAATCTGGTAGAAGAAACGACACCCTCTACAAATATAACGGCAAAAGTCTTCGACGTTGCCGCAGAAAAGGAAGCGATTGTCAAATACGGTGTTTTAACGTACACTCTTACGGTGTCTTACTGGTGTAACAGTTCTTTAGATAACTACTACTTCGTGCAGCATTCCATGAAATTTCTTCGTACGGTGAAAAAAAGATTGGACTTAGGATGCACGCACATAGGCTTCGACGCTAACGGCTTGGATGTCGGCCTAGGGTTCAAGGAACTTGCAACCGGTGAACTGGACATTCTGACAGAACCCGTTTACGTGGGGTTGGCGCAGATGGGCAACATCAGCATTCTGTACCCGCACGACACGGACGATTTGTGCTTCTTGATAGGGCCGCCGCCGCCGTCGCAGCTGAGCCTGCTGCTGACGGTGCCGCCGGGCATCTGGCTGGCCACGGCCGCCTGCGTGCTGGGCTTCGTGGCCGCAGCGGGCCTGGGCTTGGGGCTGAGCTGGGCCGACGCTGCGTTCGCCGTGCTGGGCAGCCTCATCACCGGCGCCTCCCACGCCTCCCTGCGCCACCTCTGCCTCTGGGTCAGCCTGCTCAGCTTCTTCCTATGGAACTTCATCGGCGGCTCGCTCACCGGCTCCATTGTGTCCCCGGAGCGAGAGAGAGAGTTCCAAACGCTGGAGGAGGTGGACGCGGCGTTCGCGCGGATTTACGCCCCGCCGATAATGGATCCCGAATATTTACAGTGGCTGAAATCGCAAAGTAATATTTACGGATCGTTGATTTCGAAATTCTCAGATTTATTGAGGCTCGAAGGCCCGTTTAATCCCAAAGAAGAGGTGATTCTTAGCTCCGAAACACTTATTCCCATGTACAAGTATATGTTAGGGCTCCCTCTCATCCAAACGTCTGTGTGTCTCTTCACTCCTTGTTATGTGTCTTTTCCCGTACGGAAGAATTGGACTCACGCAGGAACTTTCGAGAAGTTAATTCAAAGATCAGTAGAAGTAGGTTTGTTAAAAAAAAGTAAACAAGAATCTTGTGTACAAATGATGATGAGCAGTGATAACAATGTTATGTTTTGTTCATCTGATGTAATACAGCCATCGGTTAAACCCGTAATGCCCTTGCTGCTGTACAATCTCAAAGAGGCTTTCTTCATCTTGGGAATCGGGATTTCTTTGGCCCTGGCCTGTTTCCTAGCAGAAAACAGATCCCGGATTCTCTGAGGGGTTTCGCTGTGCTTTACGGGTTTGTTTTGTGTGTTTCGGGCATTCCATGTATTCTCACATGTGGAAACTTCATTAGCCATGTAACCGCTTAGTAGTAGTAGTGTGGATTGTATACAAATGTATTTAATAACCGTCAATGATCAATAAATTAAATTTATTGAAGCTTTTCTTTTAAATTTTTCGACAACATGCCTCATGACGTTGAGAAACACATTCTCTAAACTACGTAAGTGGTATTCGGGAAAGTAAAGTAGTGGTGCTACAAAATGGTACGGACTTCCTCGTAATAGTTAATTTCCTATTCTCTTGAATTGGTCTCGCTTTTCTGTTTCACCTCACCTTCTTCCCAGCTGCTGTACATCGGCGCCTGAAAGTCCTACCAGGGCTTCTTGCGGAGGCAACCGCTCTGCTGGGGACATTCCAGGGAAAGAGCACAACTGCACCGTTTTGGGGAAAAAGTTGAAGAGTTCCTGAAAGTGCTTAATGTTTAACTTAATTTTACAGAATTGTTTTCAGTTTTCCATAAATTTGTAAAGAAATGATTTGAAGCACTTGCAAAATACTCAGAAACTGAAAGAATGGATTAAAAATTTATTTTTATGATGCATCGCGAGTATGGTTATTATGAAGAAGGTCAAATTTACAAAATATTAAGCAGCTGTGTACTCATTTTATTGTCGAGATCTATGGCAAATTTATTTTGGCTCATTCAATAATACCATGGACTGGTATGGCGTACGTACGAGTTATACCATAACTATGAGAAAGTATTTACCATAAGTTACGGTCTTGTGTACGTACGTATATACGGAGTAATATGTAGTACAGAGAAAGTTATGTAATTGTGCGGAAAATCGATTTCCAGATTATAACGGAAATACGTTTTGGGGGCCTCTCATTTCGATTTTTCCCACAACATTCATCTGTCCGTGAACATTAGCCCTAAAGCACTGAATTACTGGTAGAATTTTTTCCAATATGAATTTTCCCTGATCGTCCGACTAGAGACCCTGGACAAATCACCTCAAATTCTTTGAATTTGAAGGAAACTTCATACGAAGCCTTTGGGACATTTTCTAAATTTTTTCAAAATTGCTTAGAATGTTTTCATTAAATTTATAAAATTATTCATTTTATTAATACAATAAAGGCTTAGGAGTGATTTTCACTTTTAACCCTGATTTAACAAATATTGCGAAAGTTTGGAATGTCTTGAACCTGCCAAACCAGCCAATTCAAAATTGACGAATCAGTAGCGATGAGCCCTGCAATGCCTGGGATGGGTGTGGACTGGGAACTTGTGTCGGGTAGATCGGCCTCACTTGATTTTGGCTTCTTCAACGCGCGCTCGCCTTTTAGCTAAGGCTAATTTTAGACTCTACGAAAAAAAGATCGTACCTTATTTTCTAAAAATCCGGTCTGTATATAGAGAAACAAACACCAAAAGTTCTTACGGGCTAATAAACATGAAAACTAAAAGAAACATAAAATCTTATGCAAAATTAAAGACTAATTTTAGTTTCTAGGGAAAAAATGATCCATTTTCAAAAATCAGGTCAAGGAAAAACAAGTTACAGTTGTACGTTATTATGGGCTAATATACACGAAAATTTAAAAAATCTTAAGTAAAATATGAAACTCAACCTAAAATTATAGGCTAATTCAGAAAAAAATGGATAATCAATATTTTTCAAAACTCAGGGCTCAACAAGAAAATACAAGTTACATAGGTGTTAGTGAAACGAAAACTAAAAAATCTCACTAAAAATATAAAACCTAGCCCAATTTACAGGGATACTTTTAGGGTCTAGAGAAAAAAATGATTCAGCCCATATTTCTCAATTATGAGGAGTTATAAATAAAACATGTAACACATGTTCTTAAGCGTTAATACACACGAAAACTCTGAAACCTCAGATAAAATGATAGCCTAAAAAATAGTAATAAGAGACCTTCGGAACAAATTATTTCTCTCCTTTTTCTGAAAAAGCAAACAAACAGGGCTATTCAATTCGTTCAGATCGATCAGTGAATATCAATTTTGGAGAAAAAAACTGAATGGTTTAAGTGCTAGCGTTAACCACGGAGTGACAGACAGACAGACTTTTGCCGTCAATAGATTTTTCGGTATCAAGAATACACAAAACCTGGGCGTATTAGATGTAGTAATTTAGTAATATATATATATATATATATATATATATATATATATATATATATATATATTGAAACGTGGAGCGTTTCTATACGTAATTAGAAACACAGAGTGCAACAATATAATTACAACTAATTTCGAACTGCGCGGCATAAGCGGCAGGTGCGGCGACCGGCGGTGGGGGGACTAGTGAACGAGTCCGCCGCCGGGGCCCAGCGAGAAGAGGCGAGAATTCGGCCGTTACCAGTTGAGAGCGGCAGTTGGGCAGTTGACCGTTGGCCGCGGACAGTGTAAGACGGTGTCTGCGACGAAGGAGATTTAATTCAGTGTAATGTTCATAGAAGTGCGGATTAGAAGCCGGTAAATGGAATGTTGGTAGAGGACAGTATGCAGAAACTATAGATTGTATCCGTGATATCAAACGTAGTCAGGATAGTAATAAAACTGTGCATCGTGGACTGACGCCGGCACGAGTAGTGGCCACGTGCTCCGTGGTGACAATAGGGAAGTGAAAAAGAACTGATGAAAGGTGTGGCGACATAACCAGGAGTACATCGCTAGGGCGAAGTGGACATAATCCTGAGGCCGTGAGTGCGTAAGCAGAACTGCACGTTAAAACAACCAGCGTCGGAGCCGAGAAGTTCGCGTTGCCGCCGCCGCGGGCCGACCAGAGGCGAGTCCGTATCTTCAACCGCCCGGTGCGCCGGGCTGCAGTGAAGGTCATCGGCCGCTGCCGCCGCTGGCGACCAGCTGCGACAAACGAGGTATTCATGGGGCCCCAGGTATGATGAAATCTAATTGTATACCGAATCTTGGTACCAAAACAGAGAGTAATCGTGTGTTTGATCATGTACATAACATGCTATTTCGAGAATAAATTATATTTGTGTTTTGGTGAACTTCTTACTTTGATTTTCCAATGTAATGTCGATTCCTTTAAGGGACCCATTCACGAGTAAGACACCCGTCCGTTACAACTTTTATTTGCAGTGGAAAGTACGGCCAATCAGGTACGTCACAATATATATATATATATATATATATATATATATATATATATATATATATATATATATATATATATATATATATATATGTGTGTGTGTGTGTGTGTGTGTGTGTGTGTGTGTGTGTGTGTAATATATATATCCAAGATTTATCCAATATTTCGTTACAACGGCTCGGTGATGAGAGCTTCTCTGTCGAATATTCGCCTTTTCCAGCGCACGATTACTCTTCCTCCTAAGTAAGTGCGAGAATGTAAAATTAGAGATCGTGTTGTTGACGTTATTCCTATACGTTTACTCAGTACTCCATAGTAACTACTGGTTCTAAAACAGCTCGTACTTTCTCGCAGTTTTTAACTGAAAATGGGAATTGTACGATTCTCTTAAAAGTCCTTCACGTCATACTTCCCAAGAACAAAGTTTAATAAAAAGTGATGGAGCAATTTTTTTGGAAACATTTTCAGTGACCTGGGGGCTTCAAGTAAGGTACACCCCAAAAACGTAAAAAAATCGCTTTCAAATTCAAAGGGGCGCAACATTAACCAAATCGAGAGAGGAATATCAATTTTGGAGAAAATCGGCTGAACGGTTTAGCCACTAGCGTTGTTCACAGATGGACGGACAGACAGACGTTTTGCCGTCACTCGATTTTTAGGTATCAAGGACGCACAAAACAGATTCTGGCTACACCACGTGCTAGAGATGCCCCCCTATATGTATAGACTGAATTTATCCACTTTTTCGTTACCAAGGTCCAGTAATTTCAATTCCAGTAATTCAAATTATGTTTACGATGCGCAGTTATTTCGATGCGTGCGACTATATTCTACACAGTTACACAAAAAATACTCATATTTTCCAAAACTTCAACATGAAGTTATCTGAAGATCTGTTTTTGATGAATACATTTCATTAAGAAAGAATATTGGATCTTTACGATCATTGTTGTAGGAAGACTCAGAAACAAATGTTATTTTTTTCAATTTTTAAAAATCAGAGAATTCAACGCACATAAAACCTACACCATTCGCTTAAGCGTTCTACACACTATCCAGGGATGAAATTTAATAAAAAAAGTCGTGATGTTCTAAGAAAAAATGTTTAAACAAAATTAAAAATTGCCTATATTTCACGCGAAATTTCGCGTAAAGTACTCAAAAGTTTGAAACATTTTAAATGGCCTTATTTGAAAATCTATCTTTAAGGAGATTTCATTAAGGGAAAAATCTCTATCTTCATAATTGAATCGCTTATTTTTGAAACTCCGCAAGCCAGAAAATTGTGGGAAAGAAACACTGAATAATTAAGTACAAAGATAACTTTTCTCGTTTTTTTAATATATGCCGCATAATCTTGATTGAGAATGCTATGGAGACATATAATTTACTTGTATCTGTTGTTACTAATTTACTTGTACAATAGTCACTGGACTTATTCAAAAGTTTACGGGATGTCAAAAAAAAAGTCAGGATTTTTTACCTAAACATTTAAATAAATACACATTGCAAGTTCAATGTGTAATTTGACAAATTTATTACAATTTAAGTGAAATTACAATGTGAACCTTCATTAAACTGATTCTTATGACAGGCACAGTTGCTTGAAATATGTGTTTCTATGATATTTCATAGGAATCTTTCCGTATTGAATATCTCTTAAACAAATTCCTATCTCTAGGTCATACAAACTGAACACACAAGTCACATAAACCCCGTAAGTAATGATTTACAGAATTTCAGGTAGTGAGTTTCAAAGCACTTTTTATTGCTTTCAAATATTTTTACCTTTTTTCTGTTAATATTGTTTTGTACTAATTAAACTAACATAGTCGTCAGGTGTAAAGGACACCATCTTGGACTCTTGCGAAGGAGTTAAGACTACATGTACTTCTAAATTACTTTAAGTTAAATATCAATTTCCAAGCATAATTTTGAAGCTATTTAATATTCAAAAATAGTTTAAATATAATGTTGAAATGTAAAATTTTTTCTGAGTTGCCCTGAAATATATAGAAATATGTACTATGTAATATATACTATGCATGGAAATATGAACAAACATGGATAATAATGTTTTAAATTGAATTGAATTTGCCTTATTTTACGTGTCGAGACTCGGGCCATTAGGCCCGCTCTTCCGTCTGACCACGCAAATTTCGCTACGCTCCTTTCACCAACTAGCAGAGAAAGGAGGTATTTCTTGGGTGAGAAAGAGGCGATTAGAATTTAGCTCAGAGGCGTCATTTAGTCTTGAGGATCTTTTACATGCAAGTAAATCTACTAACATGGGACAACAGGCTTTACTTCCCCTCCGAAGGAAGGCGTACGAAGGATTTTTTCGCCCTTAAAAATCCACGGCTTCGATCGGGTTTGAACCCGCGGGCTTGGGTTCAACAGTCCGATACGCTAACCGTTACACCATCGCCGCCGAATCACATCAAAAAGACTAATTTGTAAGGAAGGTGACAAAAATTTGTTTGTGACTAATGCACAAAGAAATATGTAATGTCTCACAAATCTTAACGTCGATCGTATGTGTTCTATGTATATGATAATCAGAATTTAGAAGCTAGGAACAAGAGGGGAATATTTTTTCAGTTGGCAAAAATATATTGCAGTTATTAGTCAGAGAAACATTGGGAGGAGGATTCCACGTTGATTCGCACACTGTTTATATCTCTTCAACATAAAAACGGGACTACACGTTTTGAAGACAAGTTAAAAACGAACACGATCGTATTAAAACTAAATTGAGTTAAATAGAGATCGAAACAAGAATTTAAGTAAAATATTTCGAGAAGAAAAATGAAGAATATTTTGTTATAATAATTACAAAACCATATCCTCAAATGTACAAAATATTATCAGTGAATACATTTCAAAGTAAAATGTACGGAATGGAGCATTGACTGTAAGAAATGTGGTTCAAAAGAAATATTCGACCACTTAGAGAAAAGCAAAAATTTCTAATTGAAGATCACTAATGTGGGCATTTATTAAGTTCTCATTGATATTATCTCTAAACATACCGCACATCTGAATAATGGATCTAGTGTCAACATGGTCATAAAAAATCTGCAAGGACCCAACTGATCCGCAGCAAATTCGGTGCGTGCATTGCAGACCATTAGCTAAGCCAATGATTTCGTTTTCACGGTCGGCCGCGCGAAGGGGGCTGGGGGGTTGGGGCGTGACTTCGCGCCCACCGCCCGAGGTACGAGCGCCTCAAACTGCCGCGCCGGCCAGCGTCGCCAGAGCGTAACCTGCACCAACACAATGCCTAGGCGACGCATTGGAGTGATAGACGCTTGCGAGAGGGATCGTATCGTGGGTGTGCAGGAGGCTGGTTGGTCCTGTCGCCGTATTTCGCGCCACACCGGGCGTATGAACACCACCATCACCCGGTGTTGGCGGCAAAGCTTTGAGGAAGGCACGCACACACGACAGGCAGGGCCTTGACGATCGCTACGCACCACGACGAGGGATGACCAACGAATTGTCCGCCACGAACAGGTCCAACGGCAATGATAGGTGCTTTTCAGCAGGCTGTGCAGCCTGCACTTTCAGATGTTGTAAGTGCCAGTACCATTGGCAGGCGGTTGTCCAACGCAGGGCTCGCCGCACGCCAACCGTTACGACGCATGGCACTCGCACCCCAGCTCAGTCTAGCACTCACACCCCAGCTCAGCCAAGCTCAGTCTACAGATTCGCCTGGTGTCGGGAACGACGCACTTTGGGCCAATCAGACTGGCAGCATGGAATCCTCTGCAACTAGTCCCGCTTCGGTCTTGATGGGGACGACCACCGGGTCCGAACCTGGAGGCGCAGTGGGGAGCTAGCCTAGTGTGATGGTGAGGGGCGCGATATCCTATGGTGCTCGTTCACTGTTATGAATTTATTACGAGATGGTCGAGCGACCGATTCGTTAAATTATAGACCACTTAAAATGGACTGACCCGTACATGAATGCTGTTGACAATGGAAGACTACACACAGAGCGTTTTCCTCGCTTGCGCATCTCAGAGCACGCGGTTTACAGGGGTTGACCAGCTGCTCGGAGGCAGGTCTCTGTGTGCATAAATGGGCGCGCGATTGGGACTCATAGGACAGTCAGCTCCGGTCGATTTGAGGAGAAGGTTGCGCCGCTGTGAGAGGGCACCGTCAGCCAGGACGAGGGCCATCCCTCGCAAAGAGCAAAGAAACAGAAGTGCAGGGTTATGCCCCTCTCATTTCGGGTTTCGAGGTTCTACCCCTTTCATGAAAACTGAACATCCCCTGTTCACAAGACTTTGCCCCTCCAATGCAGTACGACAGGTGATTTTTGTGGCGTACTACAAATGTCCAGAACAGGGAAAGGAGGCTCAGGGCATCAACTGATGTCACTGCAGTGCCTCTCACCTGGAGCCCCTAGGGTTTGAGTCCCGACGGTGACAGAATTCTGACAGTACGTAGTCTACTGGGTAGATGTCAGCCGCTATGGAGGACAATTCTACCGCACGGCTGATGTGTATTTTTTCGTAGTTTCTCCGACCAAGCGGCGATGGTGTGACGGTTAGCGTACCGGACTGTTATACCCAAGCTCGCGGGTTCAAACCCGAAGGTTCGAAGCCGTGGATTTTTAGGGCGACAAAATCCTTCGTACTCCTTCCTTCGGAGGGGAAGTAAAGCCGGCTGTCCCATGTTAGTAGATTTACTTGCATGTAAAAGATCCTCAAGGCTAAATGACGCCTCTGAGCTAAATTCAAAATCGCCTGTTTCTCGCCCAAGAAATACCTCCTTTCTCTGCTAGTTGGTGAAAGGAGCGTAGCGAAATTTGCGTGGTCAGACGGAAGAGCGGGCCTGATGGCCCGAGTCTCGCCACGTAAAATAAGGCAAATTCAATTCAATTCAATTCAATCAACACCCGGTGAATGCCGGAGCAGTACCCTAACAAACGGGCCATGGACCGCGCTCCATCTTTCCTTCTTCCTGTTCCTATTCTCACAGACAGTACACACACACCCTCACATGCAATACACTCTCACTTTTCCGAACACCAATCGATAACTTAGAGCTTATTCCGGCTGGGGCGGTGCCACGCTGGTTGCACATAGTTAAATGGGAAAACTCGCAAGCCGACGTAGGGCGGAGCCCGATATCGCCATCCAGTGGGTGAAGATCACCGCCACCTCTCGTATTAAGAACACGCTCTCCACTTAGGGGACCAATGACCTAAGCACTTGACGCGCCCGGAATCACTAATCAATCAGTCAATTCAATTGGAGGAGTTCCCAGTGTTTGCTTTCTTCAGTGGAGAGACTACATTTTGGTCTCACGAGTGGGCCAGCGAGGATCTTCACAGCACGTCTACCGGCCGTCACTCGGCCTCAGCGCTCCCACGTATCTCACGTTCCTGCGCTATCTACTTTTTCTGAGACCCTATCTACTCCCCTGTAGAATGTGCCACTTGCTTTGAGACACGCACGTGGTGTCAAATCGACGGAATCCCAGCACACGTCTCCGCCATCGTTCTGCAGTGCCGTTTGACACGCAAGGCGGTCGAGTACTTAGCAGAGGCGAAGCCTTTGCTTGGACTCCGAAGTCGTCAGATTTGGCACCCCTGGAGTTTGTGGGGGTAAAATAAAATCACTGGCAGTTGAAACACCGGTGGCACCAGAAAAAAGATGTGGTGGACAGAATTTCAATCGCAGCATACTGCATCCAAACGACATCAGGCATGAGAACTTCACGGCTAGCTGCCATTATGTGGTTCTTTGGAGAGGTAGTCTCTTCCTCGATGACTCTACAGATGGACATTATCTACAGTTAATATTGAGTGCTTCGAGCGAAGCTGAGCACACAACACCACACGAGATTGGAGTTACTTCTAGTGTTTATCACTGCAAGGGAATTTCATTCTTCTACATCTGCAGGAGAGCAGATTTTTGTGATGTCACAGAGAATTGTGTTGGGAAGCACTACACTAGAAGTTTGGAACATTTATTCTTCTAGAACAAATTCCCGATTACGTTTGTTAAACAAAGTTATGAGTCGGTTAAATCGTCTTTGAATTCTCGCGATCTGTAACCTTCAACGATACGCGTAAATATTTTGAGCAGAAATGGATTGCCTAATGTTTATTCTGATCACCAAGTTTACATTGGTTTACCCAGCACTACACAGGTTTAGCAAGTTTATATTGGCCGTGGCGATGGTGTAATGGTTAGCTTATCGGACTGTTATACTCAAGCTGGCAGGTTCAAATCCAATCGTGGATTTTTAAGAGCAAAAAAATCCTTTGAACTGCTTCCTCCGGGGGGACGTAAAGCCAGCTGTCCCATGTTAGTCAATTTACTTGATTGTAAAATATCCTCAATCCTAAATGACGCCTCTGAGCTAAATTCAAACCGACTGTGTCGTCGCTCAAGAAATACCTCCTTTCTCTGCTAGTTGGTGAAAGGAACGTAGCGAAATTTGCGCGGGCAGACGGAAGAGCGGGCTTGATGGCCCGAATCTCGCCACATAAGATAAGGCATTAATTCAATTCAAATCAACACATTAAACACACAATTTGTAAATTTGTTTCACTATCGATATGGCTGCTTTTCTCTACCCCACAAACGCAACAAAAGAGACACAGCGAATTTATAAACTTACGAGGCACAGTATTGAAAAATATTTACTTTCACGAGTGAATATAAACACACAAACTGGAATGGAAGAATCTCACAATTTTGAAGCGTATTAATGACCGCCGCCAAGAACACGACATGAACAATACTCTCGACACGAAACAGACTATTCAGTGAAGAATATTCTGTGATGTCAGCCTACAACCTATCCTCGACCAAATAATCCTCATCATTCCACCCATCTCAAACCCTCGAAAGGGGAATATAAACGGAAGTGAAATTTTTAATGTTAATTATACAGTAGGATGCAAGTTGTGTGTTATGACATCACAGGAGTACCAAACGTCAAGTTAACGAGAAAAACGGCAATTCACAGCCCGCGCTTTAGATTAAAAATCTGAAATTTCAGAAAATAAGGAAAACGTTGATGGCGCTAATTAAAATTCATTTCCATATACAGGGCATCAAAATATATTATTATTGTGTGTTTTTAAGTTGCGGCAAACTCATGGTTCCTCAGTGTTACCAGAAAATTGGTGGATTTCTGATAAAACTTACTCAGTGGTGCACACATAACTTTTTAGAGGGTGGAAGCTATTGGGGTATTATCTAGTAGGCTTGATTAAATTCTTATAGTGTTTAATTTTTGCTTCATTTAAAATTTATTTTTATTATTTTATTTTTAGCTATTGCTGATTTATTTAATGGCTTTCTTACTACAGAAAATAAGTAAAAATTCTATTTGTGATCATCGGATTGCGGAGGAGACTTAATCTAATGAGCCCCTCTCCACGGGTGCACCAACAAACTTATTAAATTTAAGAAAATCGAAAATTTGTAATAATTAAGTTACAGTTCCCACTGGATGTATAAGGATGCTAGTTGATGGATTATCGTTATTCGTATTTTTGTTTTGTAAGATTAAATAAAAGTGTTTCTAATTTACTTTCCTATCTTTAGATTTGCTATTAATTTAGAGTTCCTTAATTTAAATGCATTGAGTCTTCATTTGCATAACCTGCTGTTTGGTCCCCGTTCGAACGTTTTTAGTTCCCATTTGAATTGATTTGTTCTTGATTTGAATTATAATTTTCTATGTGATCGAGTTGTTCTCAGCATGACCGTATTTCAGACCCAGACTGATTTCTTAAGAAACAAATCAGTTGTTTGAGTCCAATATGGACACGCTTGTTTGATCGCAATCGCTTTACGAAAGAGCTTGTGCACAATTTGGTTCCTGTTTTCAATTTGAAGTGGAAAAGGTTTAGTATAAAATAAATATATGATTTTAAGTTATTCTATCTATATGCCACAAACACGACAGCATTTGTATATAGCAAAAATGTTAAAGGAATAAGCTATTTTCCTTTGTTTACTATTTTCTATGCTTCAAGAAATTTGATATCAAGATAATAGGTATTAAGTAGAACGACTCCGCTAAATTATTAGGAGAATGTCGTCAGTTATGCAGATTTTGGGGACATTTTGAATATTTATTTTAATTGATTTAAAACTTTATGTGATCTAATTAATGGTTTGTTTAGTTTTTGATAATGTTTTAACAATTTTAATAATATTATTTTATTTTTTATTTTAGTTTTTTGTAAAATTTATTTCTGTATTTCTTTCAAACATTTATCCTTGGTATTATACACTTTTAGACAGGTAGCACTCCCTGAGAAAAGAAAAGAACAAAAAAATTTACCTTAAAAACTCCTGTGAATGAAGCAAAATGGAATAAAATTAGCGTTAGTGGGAGTGAAATTCTTCATTCGGGGTGTGCATTGGCTACAAACTATTCATTTGTAGCACTAATTTTTTTGGTGCAAGTCGAAGCCGTTTAGCAGAATGTAAATACGGAATTCGGTAAAGGGGGCCAGCGTTTGGGAGGGATTCTATACAGGTGTCTCAGAATAAATATATACAAAATGAACGTATCGTATAGTGGGAAATATCATGTAAAGAAATTCCTTGTGAGACATTTACTCCTGATTGTTAGGCAACTCACTGACGCGTATTAGCATTTGTGGGTCCCGTTCTAACTCAAGGAGATTGCACGTTTTCGCCAAAATTAGTGCTTGATGAGTTGCCTGCCAATTAGGCAATGTTGCATGTGGAACTTTCTATCGCATGCTCATAGGCAAAACGTTGTCATCTTGAACCGCTCTACGAACCTAGAAGTTTGTAACGTTTATTATGAGTCATTCTTTAAAGTTGAAGGAGTCAAGTGAACATTTATTTCGACACGCCAAATTATTATTCCCGTGAAATTCTAGTGAGAATTGAGCTTTGAATAAATTTTACAAACTTGTAATGCACGTAGAGGGATGGAAGATGATTAATTTTTTCAATGAACATGTAGTCCAACTTTCATATAACGAAGTTGGATTCGTAAGCTTCTGCGGCTGCAGTCATTTGATTCTTGGCTCCGGGATGAGCCGCGTCTCAGTCTTTTCATCTGACGTTTCGGCCATCGTGTTGTGACCATTCTCACAGCTATTCTGCTGATCTTCAGAGTAGTAGAGTAGCAGTAGAGTAGTATAGCTCTGAAGACGGCCACAATACGATGGGCGAAACGTCATTACGACTGAGACGCGGGTCATCCCGGACAGCCAAGAATCAGACAACGAAGCTACATGTATGACATTTGCCCCTGATTATTTGGCAACTCCACATGCTCCGGCGTTCGGCAGGTAGGCTAAATATTTTTGACTGCCTCAGAACATGATCTGCAAACACTATTGCATGGAGGGTTACCAGTAAATCAGAAATAAATGCCACTATTTTGAAATGAAACTATAGAACTTAATACGAGTGTATCAACTCGTAAGAGAACGAACAGTTGAAAAATGTAATGGGTCGCTATGGAGACAAGTTTGTTTGGGAGAAGCTGGCTAGAATTCGTAAGAAATGGACGCAAGTCGTGATATTTAAAGTGGAATTATTGTTAAAATAACTAATTAGTAGCATCTTCAAGATATTAAAGATTAGTGAACTTTGGGGAAGGTACTAGATATAATTAATTGGTGGTTCAAGAAAACAGAAGCAGATATTCCCGAAAACGGAGAAGGTAAAGGTTTGCAGAGTGATTAGTCATCGAGAACGTACGAACAATATATTTAATTTTTAATGGAACTTAAATTGTTTTATTTGACATTACCTCTAGAGTGAGGTGAACGGAGTGGAAAGCAGTGGCAGCTGAAATTATTGGTAAAACCCACGTTCGCGGGCGCCTACGGGAGCGTACACTAATGCAGGATGAAAGTTCGTTAGAAATGTAACAGTAACATGTGTAACACTGTTACATAAAATTTACCACCCACATGTTCATTGGAAATTATCACTCTACATGCACTAGTTTTTAACATTTATTCTAGGACTGCCTGTAGTGTATCAGCAGAAGAGCTCGCGATCACCCATCGACGTCAACTGGTCCCTCTACACGCCCTAGAAGTTTGTAACTTTTATTCTGATTCTGCCTGTATTGTGTCTGCTGCAGAGCTCGCGATCACCCACCAACGTCAACAGGTCTCACTACACGCCCTAGAAGTTTGTAACTTTTATTCTGATTCTGCTTGTATTGTTTCTGCTGCAGAGCTCGCGATCACCCACCGACGTCAGCAGGTCACTCTACACGCCCTAGAAGTTTGTAACATTTATTCTGATTCTGCCTGTATTGTGTCTGCTGCAGAGCTCGCGATCACCCACCGACGTCAGCAGGTCACTCTACACGCCCTAGAAATTTGTAACTTTTATTCTGATTCTGCCTGTATTGTGTCTGCTGCAGAGCTCGCGATCACCCACCAACGTCAACAGGTCTCACTACACGCCCTAGAAGTTTGTAACTTTTATTCTGATTCTGCTTGTATTGTTTCTGCTGCAGAGCTCGCGATCACCCACCGACGTCAGCAGGTCACTCTACACGCCCTAGAAGTTTGTAACATTTATTCTGATTCTGCCTGTATTGTGTCTGCTGCAGAGCTCGCGATCACCCACCGACGTCAGCAGGTCACTCTACACGCCCTAGAAATTTGTAACTTTTATTCTGATTCTGCCTGTATTGTGTCTGCTGCAGAGCTCGCGATCACCCACCGACGTCAGCAGGGCGCGCCCCATGGGTCGCGCAGGCCGTCCAGCAAGGCGTACAGCTGGAAGAGACGCACGCAGTCGTGGAGCAGGGGCTGCTTGCCGGCCGGGGCCTCGCCGCCCTCCTCGTCCATCAGGGCGTGGGTCAGCCCGGCGGCCGTCTGGAAGAGCGCGCTGGTCAGTGGCGGCTCGCAATTGTTCCTGAAGGTACGAGTAGTGCCGTGCGCTAGGGAAGTCTCTCCGCACCGAGCCGAGAAAGGGACTGTCGCCGCCTCCGCTTCTGTGCTCAGCTTTTACATCCTGCGTGACCCTAGTGTCGCATGCCTGCCATCACCTCTCCCCCTTGCCCTGTTATTTCTGCGCCATTTATCGGATGGTGGAGCGCTGCATGGTGCTCATGCAAACATAATATTTATTGACTATTCTACTCGTAAAATTAAAACCAATTGTGTTGAACTACATATAGACAACGCCGCAATCAGGTTGGTGTATCTCAAAAAGTTTGTCGCCTTTTCTAACAGATTTTACTTACCGTTTCTCCCTATTTTCCAATAATAAGCTGCGACTTCTATATGTTAGGAGACGGTATACATTGGTTGCTATGTCGATGTCCAATAAACACCATATGCACTACAACGTAATATCTTTGATTTTATCATAGCTTTCAATTATTTTCAATATTTGACACGTTTTGGAACTATGTTCGGTGTAATTTCATTCATGGAATAGTCCTATTACATACAACTCGTGCTTTAAAAAATCTCAGATAAATCCCCTCCTTGCTTCCCGAGCAGGGGAACCACTCGTGGTATTACCAACGAAAATAACAAAAAAAGTTTAAAATTAGTACAGGCTCTTATGGGAAAACTTTCGTTGTCATATTTTTTTACGTCCCCGAAGACGTTATACGGTCAAAGTACTTTTTTCTTTTGTTCAATATACAGTAAACATTTTGAGGAATCCAGAGATATTAAATGTAACATAGCTCACAGAAAATTCCTATGAATAATTGATAAAAAAAACAGCAGCGATGTACATCGCAACAGAAAGTACTGGCTTTCGGCTTGGGCCAATCATGCTATTGTCAGAACTTCTTTTCTTCGGGTATGATTGAAAACAAAGATAATTTAAAACATTGTACCACACGACCAACACATACTTTTTCATGATAATTCCCTTTCGATTCAAAGAGGGCTGATATTAAACGCACGACAAATACAATTCCTTTCTCTACGTAGAAATTTCAGTTTTAGAAACACCGTGGTCAATTAATTGAATAAAAATGTTTCATTCGTTAAATAAAAACGTTTTAAATTCACCTGTCATTTACGATTTATCGTGTGTATTTGGGATGGTGGATGAAAGTTGTGGCAAGGGAGTAGATGCACTCTTGTAGCGGAGTCTCTGGTTTCAGGGACTTGTTCTCCCTTCGCACAATCTATTTCACGCAAGTGTTTTGGTTATGTGATGAACTTCGCTTGCACATGTAATTATGACTTGTGGCTTTCCGATCTACTTCACTCAGTTCCTCAGCTCTCTCACTTCAATAGACTGGAATAACGTCTTTCTCTTTCATTGCATTAATGTTATTTTTCGAGAAAGTAATGCCTTTTATCAATTGTTAGAAGTGACGCCAGGTTTATCAGTCGTTTTGGCATTCAACATAACAGTTTTATTTAATCTGAAACTCTTCCATAATGTATAGCCTGTTGAGGACAACATACACAATGTTATTCTCGGAAGTGAAACGCTGGCTACTCTATTAGCAGAGACTGATGACTGAATCAGAAATGTATTTGTCGTCGAAATAAAAGAAAAATCTGGGGAGTATCATTTACGTGTCCAACGCCTGCCGCCATGTTGGACCACCTCTAAGGCCGCCTTCACAAGGAGCCACTCGGCAGCGCCGGACCCCTTCACACACAGCCACTACCCAGCACCACTGAGCGTGGAAAAGAAAGGATTCAGAAAGGCAATCAATGTGTTAACAAATGAGAGCAGTTGCGCTTCCGAGTGGCCTAGTGTGAAGGCTGTATTTTAAATCAAGTATGTTTTGCTGGCGGTGGCGTGGAAGCGCAACCGCGCTTCTGCGTGCGCCACTGCGCCGCTCGCGTGAATATCTCCCTTTAAGGTAGTATGTTCGTTAGACCAACCACGGTAAAGTATTCCCAAAAAATACTTTAAATTAAAGTAAAATCTCTTCAAGATAGTAAGAAAAAATTGGTCCTTACCAGCCTAATTTGTGAATAAAAGAAGTTAAAATTACTCCAGGATCTAATGAAAAAACGTTCGCGGACATAGGTGTATTGAAAGACGGACGTTATTGAACATGTTAGACGGTAAAAGTACCTTTTTATTTTATTCAATCATAGTAAAAGATTTTGAAGAATCGAATGACATTAAATGTAGCATACCTCAGCGGGTATTCTGAGGAGTAATTTATAAAGAAGTGCTGCAAAATGCATTGCAACCGGAATTCATGACTTGCTCTCGGCATAGGGATTATGCTGTACAAATCATACTATTGTCAGCACGGTTTTTCTTAGAGCCCGAGAGAAAACCACCCTAACTTAAAATTTTGCACAACACACAAATACTAGCCATGTGACAATAGTTCACTTTCAATGCAAACAATGTGGATTAATATTCAACGCAGAAAGAAAGAAAAGTACGGGGCCAAACTCAACCTAACCTGTATTAGATACAGCCAACCTATGAATATGAAAAATCATGCGAGAGAGTAAATTTATTAGTAAACACTGTTTTCTTTACTTCTCTTTCAACTAGCTACTAAAAAAAAATTAAATGCTCCGTTCAACTTTACAAGCAGTTATTATTAATATACAGATGTGAGATGTTGAATGTTTGTC